>LPNX011064209.1:609759-646842 GCA_001517045.1 Pseudotsuga menziesii
CCAATACCCCAACGCACCACTGATGGCAAGCTTCGGTGGGACGAAGGAGGCAGCAGTTAAGTTTATTATCAGTCGTTACCACAACGACCGATTCTATTTCGACCAACCGATTGACATCACTGGGGATGTTATTTCGGCACTTACAGGTCTATTGAATAGGGGCGACCCTGTACCAATTGGGATTAAAGAAGGCCTCGTCCAAGAACTCACAGGCACACCGACTGGAAAAAACTCGAAGGGACTGATGATAGGCCAAATCGCGACAAGAACGCCACAAATTGTGGCTAAAATCATCGCCGTCACCCTTACCTTGGCCGGTCGGAGCAGCGACCTAAAACTGGAAATGTTGGAGGCGGTCGACACAATTGCAACAGACGGACGTCTTTACAAATGGGGAGACTATGTCGCAAACCTGGTCAAGACCATATGCGAACGCTGCCAGGAGACAGGAGCTATTATAAAATTTCCCTCTTTAATCATTTGGATTGTTATGTACCATATCTGTCCGGAAGGCAGTGCAGTCTTCAGGGAGCCCACAAAGTTTGAAATGCACAGGTTCAAACCCTTTTCACAGAGAGGAACCCTGCATGAGATGGCACAAGGCAAAGTCTTTCTAGAGACTTGGTTCCAGCAGCTAAAAGTCCGAACGACGAGGTGGAGGGTACCACAGATCATCCGACGAAACCTCCCAGCTCAGTCTCACATCCAATTAGCTCTCGACCATACGTCAGTATGGTATATGCGAGGTCAAGACCCCAAAGCAAGAGACCTCGACTACTACCCCACAGTCGAACAGATCTTTCGGGAGTTGAGTCGACAGGCAGGCACAAAAGTACCAATTCCAGCAGCTGCCAAAGAAGTCGGCTTCTCTATCGTCGAGCCTCTTACAGACCAAGAGAAGGAAGAGGATTATGAGTTAAATTTGTACATTAGCACTTTCGTGTCAGAGGATACTCCGACTGTGACCACTAGTCGGATGCACTTAACAGTGAAGCATCCGACCGCACCCAGAGTGGACCCCCCGTCGACAGAACAACAACAACCAACGGAACAGGCACAACCGACAGTACCACAAATAGCTCCTCCGACGCCAAAGACTATCGACCCAGCTCAGACTCCGACAGGGGAAGTCGAGGAAGACAACCCTGAATATGCTGTGTCTCGGAGCCTTATCAAAAAACTGGCAAAGGAGATAGCCGTCGCTAGAAGGAAGATCAAACTACAGAAAAAACAACAAGGCAAGGGCAAGCGTAAGCTTGTCCTTGCTGACTCCACCGACGACGACCAGGAACTAGCAGCAGCAGCACTCGACATTGTCGAAGATGCCTGGGCTAATAAGGTAACTGTTGAAACCCAGTTTCAACGCTTTATTGATGCAGGAGCTCCGGAGGGTCGACCCAAGAAAGCCAAAACTCAGTCGACACCTGAAAATATAGTTGACCTTGTGTCGACCCCTCCACCTCCATCTCCGACCACCATAGTCGAGGAGCAAGCACCAGTACAGCAGGCCGACATGTCCCCAGAAGTATTTGAAAGAGTTATCCCGGAGGCACTCAGGGCCAGGGCCAGCACGAACGCTGAACTCAAAGCCTTCTTTCAGACGCTACCTGCAATATTCCAGTCGGCACAAACAATCCGGACAACATCACCACTAAAAGCAAGCAAAAAGATATATTCCCAGCAAACAACAGTATTTACAAGGGTCCATGACGGTGGCAACATAGCAGGGCATCAATAGACCTTCACCGACTACCAACTCCCACCGGAAGAAGACATTATGTCTTCCGACCAAAGTTCCCAACACCATTCTCCATCACCACCAGGATCAGGAAACCATCCATCCCCACCTTCACCACCATCATCTCCACCACCTCCACCACCGCCTGATTCACAGCCGAAACCACCATCATCTTCACAGCCGGAAGTGGACATACCACCTCCTCAACCACAAAAACCCTCGACCACTGAATCTCCCCTTCAGACACAAGCACCTTCGACTTCTGTTCCACCTTCCACTTCTGCAGGCCCTCAAGACAATCCAACAGAACAGCAACAGGAGACCACAGAACCGACCTCTACTACTGCAGGTACTCAGGAGCACGATGCTAACAAACAAAAGAAACAGACAGACCAGCATCGACCATCCAGGCTATGGATAAGTTTAAAAGATGCAAGTTCGTTGACCGACACAGAGGTCGGCCAACTACTAAACACCCTAGCAAAAGAAGCAAAGAAGAGGACACAAACAGTAAAGAAACAACTCAGGGATAAGGAGGCTGAACAGGTCGAGTTTCTCGGCAAGTGTAGGTCTCTTGCACAAACTGTCACCCCAGGACCGGTCGAAAATGCAACCGACCGACCACTCGAAAGTGCGTATCAGCTGTTTGAAGGCTTGGTGTCGACTATCCAGACACATATCCAAGGGACTAGAGCAGAACAAAATGAAGAGACTGCTCGACTGCTCCTGACCCAGCATACTGCCTTTTCGGAGGCTTACAAACTTTTACAGGACCATATGGAGGAATCCATTGTTACTGAAGAAGTGCTAAGAGATTGGCCAACTCATTATGGGCAGGTCTATCATCAGAGCAGGCAGACACGACAAGGCATTCAGGCCTTGGAAAGTCGGAAAATGACCGAGGTAGAACTGAGGCAGACCCTTGAAGAGCAGATTCTGATGGAAAGTAGCAAGCTGCAAAAACTCGAACGAGAAGCTCATCAGTGGGTACAGCAAGCCTTACTAAACTTGGAGAAGGTTGACCACATCTGTCCACAAATGAAAAGACTCCTGGATACCGCCGAAGAACAAAACCAACTGTTGGGTCCTAGCATGGAAAATATTGCAGAAATGCCTATGGCCGAAAAGATGTCGGTATTATCAAGTGTAACAACTCTAACCATCGACATCCAGAAAGCCCTGCAGACATGGACAGATTTCCAGCGTCAACTTGCCATCACAGCTCCCGCCATCGTCGAAGTGTGCGTTCAGAGACGACCGACCATCCGACTACATAGTCCTCACCAGGAGCAAGTCTGACAGGTTCGACAGGACTTCATTTTTTGTACTTACCTTTTTTCTTCGGGACGAAGAAATGTTTTGTTTGTGGGGGAGATGTAGAAGGAGAGAGTCGACGTAGGTCGACTTGAACGAAGACCGACTTAGTCGATCAGCCGACTAAGTCGGTCGGCCGAGCAAACACAGTAATTAAGACTGCTAACTAATAGTTGTGTCGGTTAACCGAACCGACAGGTAGTTATCTTGTAACTGTTTGTAATCTATATATATTAGGCTATTGAGCCTCACAATAACCCAGTTCAGTTCTTGGCTTTGTACGATCTATTGAGAATAATATAATCTGTTTATCCTATCTGTTATTGTCTCTTGTATCTGTGTATATTCTGTATATTTTTGTATGTATTATTGGTAACCTTATGTGATCTGTGAGATTACAACACTTATTTAATATTCCAAGTCTTTTGGTAATATTATTTGTGTGAGCAAATAATTATTCGCTTCAGTAGCACCTGATACTAGATAGATCTCTTCTAGGATTATTCTGGTGTGAATGCTAACCTCTGTGATGATCATAGTCCCTTCTGGTTTTCTTGGTATGTACTGTGAGAGCTTGATCTTCATTTCCCATATTTTCTTCTTGGGCTACTATTCAATCTTCTTCTTGTTAGCATTCCTCCCACATTCTACTAAAGGTGATTAACATTCTTCTAGCACAAATCCTTTAAATGAAGGAGTCCCATGACCTAGGGAGACTATTCAAGGTGATCATCACAATTTCTGCATTCTCTACTTCTTCATCTACTGCTTCAAGTTGTTCTTTGATCTGGGAGACCCTTGTAAAGTATGACTGTATGGTCTCTGCATTCTGGATCTTCACATTCCTCAATTGATTTCTCAAAGTCATCTTTTGATTTATGTTCTTCCCTTCAAATAGCTTGGTTAAGGAGTCAAACATTTCTTTAGGTTTCTTTAGGGAGGACACCTATGGTATGAGGTGATCCTTCATTAAATCAGAAATAATCCTCTTGACCTTGACCAATTTCTTCTTGTGTAAGGCCTTAGCCTCATCTCCCTCTAGAACTAGAACCTCTTCACTGATGTAGGAGTCCAATTCATTTTCTTCAAGAACTAGTGAGATCCTATACTTCCATGCTCGGAAGTTATCAGCTCCCGCAAGATTTTCATCAAGCTTGGTGTGATGAGACATCTTTAAAGAGAACCTCAAATGGAAATACAAAATATTTAGATCTTACCACTTTGAGAAGCTGAAACTGGATCTAGAGCTAATCTTCTGCAGTGTTGGTTTTCTGGTTCCAGGGAAAATTAGGGTTCGACTTTCTCAAAGTTCTACTCAACCAAAAAATTCGATATTGGTCTCTAAATTTTGATTTTGATGAGGATATAAATCCTATGTTGGGCTCACTCAAAAAAATTCTCTTCTGTGAAAAGCCCTAATTTCCCACAGCAGTGACAGGTCAAAAATTGAAAATGCTCAAAATCAGATTCTGCTTCAATATAAAGATGCACCCTTCAATGGAGAGCCAACCTAGCCTCCTTTTGTTGATGGATTGTGGAGAGAGACCCAAAAAGTAAGAATCCCTAGATTCTGCAACTGCACAGTGTCTTCTTCTCAACCTGGCTCTGATACAATGTTAGATTTTTATCATTTAGACAATATGATATTAGGATCTTTATTTGAGAGAATAACATGCACACCAATCAATCACAAGAGACAATAGACACAAATATTTTTCCTTGGGGAAACCATAAAGGAGAAAACCCCGCAACTTCCTCAGAGATAGAATGAGCACAAATGGCAGCAGTAAAAACCAAAGACAGAAATATGATCTCCAACAGTTGTTCTCTCTCTCACTTGTGTGAGCTCCTCTTCTCTCACCTATGCGCTATAGTTGGGTGAGTGTGCATGTCAAATAGATAGGCTCACTCTCTATTTATACTAGTTTCCGACTTGACAATTACTTACTAGGGCTGACTTCTTTAGGAGATTCTAATAACCGTAGTGCCCCACAACTGTGGGTAGTTTGCCCCCCGATCAACAAGGAGGGTTAACCTCTATGACTTTACATGACTTGACAATTCATTTTCTTCAAGTACTAGTGAGATCCTATACTTCCATGCTCAGAAGTTATCAACTCCCTCAATATTTTCATCAAGCTTGGTGTGATGAGACATCTTTAAAGAGAACCTCAAATGGAAATACAAAATATTTAGATCTTACCAATTTGAGAAGCAGAAACTGGATCTGGAGCTGATCTTCTGCATTGTTGGTTTTCTAGTTCTAGGGAAAATTAGGGTTTGACTTTCCCGAAGTTCTACTCAACCAAAAACTTTGATCTTGGTCTCTAAACTTCGATTTTGATGAGGAGAGAAATCCTATGCTAGGCTCACTCAAAACATACTCTTCTGTGAAAAGCACTAATTTCCTGCAGCAACGACATGTCAAAAACTAAAAATGCTCAGAATTAGATTCTTCTTCAACATAAATATGCGCCCTTCAATGGAGAGTCAGCCTAGCCTCATTTTTTTTATGGATTGTGGAGAGTCCCAAAAAGTAAGAAGCCCTAGCTTCTGCAGCTGCACGGTGTCTTGTTCTCAGATTAGCTCTGATACCATATTAGATTTTTATCATTTAGACAATATGATCTTAGGATATTTATCTGAGAGAATAACATGCACAGCAATAAATCACAAGAGACAATACACACAAAGATTTTTCCTCGGGGAAACCATAAAGGAGAAAACCCCGCATCTTCCTCAGAGATAGAATGAGCACTAATGGCAGCAGTAAAACCCAAAGACAGAAAGATGATCTCCAACAGTTGTTCTCTCTCTCACTTGTGCGAGCTCCTCTCCTCTCACCTATGCGCTATAGTTGGCTGAGTGTGTATCTCAAATAGAGAAGCTCGCTCTCTATTTATACTAGTTTCCGACTTGAAAATTACTTACCAGGGACGACTTCTCTAGGAGAGTCGAATAACCCTAGTGCCCCACAACTGTGGGGACTTTTCCCCCTGATAAACGAGGAGGTTTAACCTCTATGAGTGTACATGACTTGAATACATTAATGATTCTCTCGATAGGAACATCGAGGACCAATGAAATACAATATATGAAATATACAAGTGAATACATTCCGAAGTTACAAATACATCAACATCGGCTCTCTTGCAGGAAGTGGAAGAATCTAGGATCAGAGGTATGATCCCAGGGGATATGAATTCAAATTCCATTGCATTAATCCCAAAGAAATCTCAAATAGAGGACTTGAGGGATTTCTGCCCGATTTCATTGTGTAACTATGTTTACAAATTAATAGAAAAGTTAATTGCGAGCAGGTTAAAACCTATTCTCTTGCGGGACCTCTCGGCGGAACAATTTGGTTTCCTACAAAATCGCCAGATCCTAGAAGTGGTGGGTGTGGCCCAGGAGGTTTTCCACAACGTTAAACTCAAATCTATGAAGGCAGGAGTATTGTAGCTTGATCTAAGCAGAGCATATGACTGAGTGTCTCGGGGTTTCCTTAGATTGATTTTGATCCAAATAGGCCTTCCTTTCAGAATGATGAAATGGATAATGGGGTGTGTAACATCAGTATCATATGTTGTTTTAATCAATGTCTCCCCAATGGAGTTTTTTCAAGCTAAACGAGAGATGTGACAGGGGTGCCCTCTATCTCCTTTCCTATTTTTGTTGGTAATAGAAGGCCTGAGTCGAATGCTCTTGAAGGATAAGAAGGTGGGTTTGATAAAAGGTATAAAGATCAGCAAAAATATCCATGTCACACATCTCATGTTCATTGATGAAATCATGATACTAGGATCTAGATCTATTACTGAATGGGATGAAATTAAAAAAATTGTTCAGATCTTCTGTGTTGTGTCGGCATTAAGCATCAATAAGTGCAAATCAAGTCTTATGCTAAATGAAGGCTCTGAGCCTCATTGGGATGAAATGGGGAGTTTAATGTAGATGCATCCCTTCCCATTAGTGGATGGCACAAAATACCTGGGTTATTTCTTAAAGCCCAATGGATACAATTTCAAGGATAAGAGATGGTTGCTTCAAAGATTTGCTAGCTGGATAAAAAGTTGGGGATGATAGTGGTTATCTATGGGTGGTCGCTTAACTCTGGCTTGTGCAGTTCTCTCTAATATGGCAGTGTATTGGTTTTCTTTATGTAAGATTCCTAATTCCATCATCAACAAGATCAGAATGATGATCATGGATTTCATTTGGTTTGGTGAGCTGAAACAGTCCAAATATCATTTGGTCAGATGGGAGGTTATTGCTCGCCCTGTGTAATGTGGGGGTGGGGTTTGAAGAACTTGTTCTTATTCTCTTTGGAACTTAGCAATAAAAGCCTTTGGTTGGTAATATTCAGGAACAGTTTGTGGTCACAGGTAATAAAAGAAAAATATATCCAAAAAATCTCTATCATTCAATGGGTGAGATGTTACAGGTCTCCAGGAAAAAATATATCCAATATCTTGGCAGGCCTACTTGGGGCCTTCAATCTTTTTTCATCGTGGTTGGCTTGGTCTCCGGGGGACGGGAGGGTTGTTCGGGTTGGTGAAGACTCGATTATGGGAGGCCCTAGTAAATATACACTATCTCAAGACTTGATTTTCCTTCTTCATTGCAAGGGGATTTATACTCTCTATCATTTAGCCTCTGGTCCAGATTGGGGGTCTACTTTCTAGGGATGGTTATCGGCTGCCCAATTGGGTCTCTATGGATCTCAAGGTTCAGAATGGCTTGCATACATTCATGGATTAAAGCTGGGAGAGATTACTTTAAGTTCATACCCTGATGTGATCAGATGGACCTATGAACCAGTCAGGGTAATATCAATGCAAAAATGGCATATCAGCTCCTAATGCAGGACGTTCCAGGTAAGCGTGAGTGGTGGTACCAGATATGGAAATGGGAAATTTCCCTCAGGTTAGCTATTTGTTGCTGGTTGGATCTCGAAAATTGTCTTCTCTCTTGGGATAATTTGAACCGTAGGGGCTTGATCGGTCCTGGAATTTGTTTCTTATGTGGGAAAAATGGGGAGAGAATTGTCCATTTATTTGTCTCTTGCATTTTTAGCAAATATCTCTGGGAGCAAGTGGGTTCTGCCATTAATGATTCTTCTCCATGGATCGAGGATTCTCTATCTTCATGTTTCTGTATGTGGCAGAAAAAATATTTAGAATGGAAATCTCTCCCATGTTTCATTTTGTGGGAGCTGTGGAAATGTAGGAACTTGATCATTTTTTAGAGGAGGAGGTTGAGTTGCTCTGTCATCACAGATAGGAGTCTGTTGGATTTCATTGAATTCAGGGGGATCTTGAAAATGTTCATCGGGCATGTTAGCACATAAAGGTGCCAAAGGTAATGTCCCTGGCTCATAGTATGATTGGATTCTTCGATGACGCTTCACAGGAAGACTCGTCCTTTTGTGGAATTGGTGCAATTTTAAAGATAGCGGATCAATCTTGTTATCATCTATGGTTTAGTTGCTGTAATGGATCTAATACAAAAGGCGAATTGACTGCATTATGGATTCTTCTCCATTTTTTTGAGTTTATGAGTTTGGATGGAATCCACATCTATGGGGATTCGAAGGTAACAATTGAATGGGCGATGGGGTTTAATCACATCCACTGTGCATACTTGGAGCTGTGGCTTCAACATATTCGGTCTTTGATCGATTCTTTTAACGAATTATCATTCTTCCATATCCTTAGTGATCATAACTCTATGGTGGATGAACTCTCGAAGAAGGCCTTCTAGGTGGAGGGCGACTTCATTCATTTTGAGAAAAGATCGGTGCTATGCATGCTAATGGATTGTGGACACTTCCCTACTTACGCTCGAAGGATTGGGGCTTGGCTGTATATGGCCCTCCGTTCTTGTTGGGTATCAGCTCTTTTTCTCTATCTTCTGTGTATTCGACTGAAGGACTATACTCAATCATTTTGTCTCTATGTTTTTTGGACTATCGCCTTCGGATGTCGCTGGTCTATTTGTTGTCAATTATGTCTGTTTTATGTTTCTCGTTTGGTCCCTTCCAGTCGCTATCTGGATCTCTATTGTACATGTTTACAAATATTTTAATCAATATTGCCTTTTTTTAGTGAAAAAAAATTGTATTAATATGTCAGGTTTTCTAGTCTTAATGTTAAGAGTAAATGAAATTTTTTTATTTCTTTCATTAATTTTTTTTTTTTCTCTGAAAGTTAGATAGTCCAATTCTATTTATCAACCAGAATAATTAATTTAGATGATAATTATGAATAATATTTTATAAAAAGTTTGTGAAATGAATATAGTTTGAGTTGTTGTTAGGAAAGATCAATCACACACTTCACAAACATTCTAGTTTTATATAATGAATGAGTGTGCTACCTTTTTCTTTTGTTTATAAATATTTTATATTTTTCTATGGTTGAGATATAAATGATGTTTTTCATTTTAGTATTTATAATGTATTAATTTGATGTTTTATATATCAAATTGATGTTTATTTAGATTGTGATTTTAAAACTAGATGATGATGATTATTGTTATTATTAATATAATAAAATGTATTTATTTCTTTTATTATGTTTAATGTAAATGCAATTATATATANGTTATGTTATCAAAAAATAATAAACTTTTTGGATGGTTCATAAATAACTCACAAATGATCCATATGTTTCTTATTCATTCATATGTGAAATATGGTGGTCATATATGTCAATCAAAAGGATCCACGAGATCCTCTAGCAAGTTAATTCTCAATGAACATCTAGTGGGAGGATGCAATGGGGAAAATCATGAAATACTTGTTAATCTTTGAAGTAACCCCAAATCAATAGCAGTTGAGGATTTTGATGAAGGTACCTTAAGGTATCAATACAAATCTTGATGATGAGTAGCACAAAATTGACAATCATCATTATATCTAGGGATATATTTGTGGGTGGTTAGTACAACACAATAAAAGGCCCATGACCACAGGTTTAGATGATATCCATGATCCAAATGAGAAAACTATGTTAAGGTTCTACCCTCACCTCCCTACTTTATGTTACTTGGAAGATAGTCAATTAATGTAAAATGATATCTCCTTTTAACAAGGCCCATTATATAGTCAGAGGATAATTAATTTTCATAAAAGGGTCATTCTTTTTAGATAAGGCCCATTAGTTGGTTGACACTCATTAATAATAGGGTCATAATTAGTGAGTGTTTTTCTATTAATAAACTCCTTGTAGAGATAGAAGGACATGTAGTCTTTTATTAGGGATTCTTATTATGTTGAATTTATGCTCAAAGGATATTACCCCCTCAAAGAGGCCCATGAACATTGCTCTCTCATTCAGAATTGTCAATACAAAGGTTATATTCTACAAGTTTAATCTCACTATCCCTTGTATTTTGTTTTATGCACTTATATTTCTCTAAATATTGTCCTTGTTCTATTGTTTTGTTGCTTAATTGCATTACAAGGTATCAAATCTATTTATTATGCCAACATGCTTGTTGGAGATTTGTCATTCAATGTGAAAACTTGCATTTGGAGGAGATTACATGTAGAGAATACAAGTGGAGTCACCTAGTTGGACACCATTACACACTTCTATTGTTACCTCTTCAAGTAACAGTACATGGATCCAAATTTGCATGTAAACTCGATCTTCTACATACCCTCGAGTATATTACAAGTGCCCTAGTTGCACCTAAAACTAGCCTTACATAAATTTTCCAGCCATCTTGTTGTTATAGTACACAAAAAAACACTCTTGGAGATCACTCTATCATACTTGAAAATTAGGTACTACGAATAAGGGCACAAATTATCCTCCTTAGTTAGCATTGGAGAGATTTGACTAAGTACTATGGTCAGAACCCAACCAGTATATCAAAGAGATATATAATTTGACACACAATTGTCCTTAGGTCCTTGCAAACCCTAGCCTCAACCAAGTAGACAACTAAAAAGAAATTGTTGAAATATCAAGAATTTGTAAATATGCAAGGCAATGATATACATAGGAGTAATTGTCCCACTATAGTAAAGTTTGGGTCCTTCCAGCACCATTGTGGGATACCTATCTCAAAAGACTCTTTTTGCAATGTTGATCACATTGGTTTAACTCTTTTGTAAACTATTTTTGTGGACTTGACCATACCATTGTAAGAAACCTACACCAGAAGTATCATAACAAGAAGTTGGTTGCATTAGTATAATTTTTGTAGTGCTCTAGTTTGTTGCATAACACTAAGTCCATTCTCGGCTAACCTTGCTATGTAATAATATAACTCTAAGCTAGTTTCTGCAAATTTCAATAAAAATCTAAGTTGTTTGATCTATTTTCTGATAGTTTATTCAAGTCTATTTATTTTTCTTATTCTAGTCATTTTCAACATACCATTTTCAACATATGCACATATAAGAAAAGATTTTATACTAAATAGCAGGATTTTCTTTGTGCATATTTCAACATAAGTTAGAATAGGATGAACTGGTAATTAACAAGAATAATACCACTAACCTTATTGCTAAGCCTAAGTTTGATGAGACCAAACACCACCTCTCTATAGTTCTTAAATCCAAATAAATTCTGGTTGGATCTAAAAGTGCCATTAGAAGGGGGTATCGAGGGGGTGATTCCCTAGCTTCACACTTTCAAGATAACCAACACAGTATGTGGCATAGATATCCCAATGTAAATATAAAAAAGTTTGATGGTTTTGATCCCATAGGATGGGTTACTTATATGGAACATTATTTCTCCCACTAAGGTATTATTTATCACTGGAAGAAACTTTGAGTAGGTTTGTTATACTTGGATTGGGAATGTCAGAAATGGAGGAAAAGGCATAAGAAATAATATGGGAAGTGCATTGCTTGGACCTAGTTTTTCAAATCCATCTATTTCCATTTTGAAATAGATACCCATTATTTTGGAAAGTTAACCAATTTATGTCAAACCAATACAATGAAAGATTTTATAGTTTCCTTAAAGCAATAGGAAATATTCACAGAGGGATTATTGATACTTTTTAAAAGAATTATATATTAGTTTTATAAAGGAGGATATTTGTGCATATGCATGGATGTCTTACCCATCTACTTGGTTGGAGTATTCTTAATGATCTTAAGAATAACATGTAGTGGTAAATGCTCAAACCAAAAACCTCATTTATCCCCCACCGTTGCACCCTTTAGACACCTACTAAAATCCCTTCTCGCCCTCATCCCTTAAGAATCCATAAGTGGACAAAGGAATAAGTTGTTGAAAATCAACACCTCAAACTTTGATACAATTGTGATTTGAGATATTCCAAATGACATACCATAAATTATTTCAAATTAATGTTGCACACCTAGACTAGTTGGAAGACATTTTCATAGAAGACACCACTAAACTTTATTTTTTTAAACCCACCCCTCCTCATCAAGAAGAAACCACCCTCAAGCCTCCTTCTGAGGAACCTCGAATTCCCCTCCATATCTTATTTTGAATTCCACCTCCCTAGACCCTAAAGTTGATTAGCTACATCAAGCACCAAAACATGATTATTTTGATTAGAAGCATCAACACACAACTTTTTATTGCTAGGAAAATTATAGAAGAAACTCAATTTTGTGTCTATACAATGAATAATTTTCAAATTATGATATCCAATGGAGGTATGATTAAATGTGGTGACAATTGTGAGGATGCGAAACTTCAAATATGGGATTATTATTTCAAAACTCACATGTTTGAGCTATTGAAATGGGTAATTGTGATGTATTTCTAGGCATGGAATGGTTACACACTTTGGGACGTGTCATCATGGACTTTAAGGAAGCATACAAGAGTTTCACTACATATGGACTTAAACATCTAGAGTATGTTGATAAATCCCTATAACTCTTATAGGATAACCAATTGTTCCTTAAATATTCCAAATGTTATTTACATGCTATATAAGTCAAATACTTTGGTCATGTTGTTACTCATTATGGGGTACGAGTGGATCCCAAGAAAATTGAGGCTATGCAATATTGGCCATGCCCTAAGACACTAAAATATTATATGGTTTCATACTAGGACTTATGGGACACTATAGGAATTTTGTGAAGAAATGAGTGCATACATTCGGAAAAGGTCTCAAAGACAGTCATGTCACTTGTCATTCACTAGTAAACAATTATGTGACCGAAATTTGGACAAGTTTTCATATGTAAAAGAGATGTTGGTCATCCTTCATGTAGTTGGTACTTGTGACCCATGGTTCGTTGGAGGTGCTTCTAGTTCAATATATATCAACATGGTTTGAAATATTTTATGGAATATATGAATTTGTAATGATCCAATAAGATCATATTGGTCATTAACTCCCTTTTCTCAAGAAAATTTCAAACAAACTGAAAGTGCAAGGGGGTTTGTACTAGTTAATTGATTAGGGGTCAAGAAATTAGGACCAAAACAAGAAAGGGGAGAGGATTATGATATCTCATGTTCCTATGCACAATGTACTGGGAAAATTTAAGTTTTGAACATCATCCAGGATGAATTCTACTCCAAGGCTCCTGGGCACCCCAACATATGCAAACTAAAACCTTTGCTTGTCACTTTAGATAAACCAATGGTGAGGGAATTTGACTTAGGAAAGATTTCATATCTTTGATATGATTATATATAACAATAATAATATGTTTATGTAGGTTTATAACATATTTGGAAAGGTTACGGGGTCGCACAAACAATTTTAGTCTCTAGGACTACACAAGAGGATCAACTTCTAGGCTTCCAAAACACATGAAGGAGGTCACAAATATTCAGTTTCAAGCATGGAATATATTCATTATAATTTTAATTAACATCTAGAATAGAAATAAAATAAATCCGTTATGCCTAAGATGACTAATTCACACAAAACTGAAAACTAGTCAATTTCTCATTGAATTCTAGACAATGTATCATAAATCTTTATGAAACAAAACCAAACTGATTCATTTCTTTTTAATAATTGCATAGATGCATAAATACATCAAATATAACCACTGAGGGATGAAATTAAGCTGACAGGAAGATCATATTTTACATCCACAGGCATAAAACATTATTACATGAATAAAGAGACTAGAAATCCTTGGGAATTGGAGTGACAAACTACCCAAGATCTGCAAAATTAATGGTACTTATTTGGATCTGATCATAAATCCTGAAATTTTCCACCATTAATGGATGAATTCCATCAATCCTCGCATATGACTGGAAAATCAACAGGGGCACACCTCCCAGTTGGTACTAGGGACACATCTCCCTAAGTTTGAGAAGCTAAGATCGCAATTTGAAAGTATGACTGACTAAATATGTGATAGGGGAAGAACTAAATTATTTTATAATCATTAAATTATCTATGGATGCATTTAATATGGTCATCCATCTTACTAATGCGCCCTTTTGACTTCTTTGCTTTTACCTTATTTTCCCTTTCTTTGTTTTCTTTTTGCATTGGATTGCTTTTGTGCTTTTGGAAACATCTTGATTTTCTTGTATTTTCTTTGCTTTATTGATTTTCTTGTGCTTTTTCCTTATTTTCCTCTTTGTTATGCTTTTATGAACTTTCTTTCCTCTCTGCATGCTTTTTTATTTTCTGAGTTTCCTTCTTTTGGGATGGCATCCATCTTTTTAGTGGCTTTCTTGATTTTCTATGATTTTATTCTAGTTTCCATTCTGTATGAAATCTCGTTGGGTCCACAAACTCTCTTGTGTGCCCTCATGGGAACACGAGAAATTATAACTAATACAAAATACAAAATTCAATTAATAATAAAATATTCTTGTATAACTTTGAGAAGAAGTCGCAAGCCTCTCTTTCTTATATATTTTTTGACATTCCCTATAAGGATCTTGTTATTGTGTTTAAGTTATAACTACATTTGCATCTACCCCATTTTCTCTTATGATCATATTGTCAGCTTTCACACTTTTATCTCGTTACACAATCCCTCCTCTATTATCTAATCATCGTTAAGCCCTATATCGCTTTTCCTTTGCAACTTGACACCCAATTATCAAGAAAAAACATACTATGAATGTAAATATCATGCCATTTTCCTTGCATTATGCATATGCTTATTCCTTTCACTTGGAATTAGTATTGCTTGTCCACAACACTAGTTTCCTCCTATGTAGTATAGCATCCTCTTATTCTTGTTCAGGCTCTAATAATATGAAAAAGACAAAAAAAAATAGGGAAGGGAAAGATCTCCAATGCATATTTACTAGTGGTAGCTAGTTGTCATCCTTGAACAAAGCACCATTTTGAGTCTATTAACAAGTTAGGTTATAGAATTTGACATTAGGATTTGAACCTTGGTCGTAGATTTTAGGACTTTTTCGATTGGTTAATCTTCCAATCACATGGATAATCTATCAATGTATCTTGAATTGCAGATTTATATCACTGGTCCCTTTTGTTAAAAGTTTCCCAAGTCATTTATGTTGTGCCTGATGTTCAAGGATATATCCCGTGTCATCCATTCTATAGTTTCCTTGACCTCATGTGTCATCCACTCCTTGGTGTTAGTCCATTTCATCATGTATCATTGTACTTAGTGTTCAGGACTCATGCTTGTGTATAAGGTACCCTTTGACTTCTTCCAGGAAGGTTGGTGCGTCATTGATGACAACTCATCTATTATGAGGCCTTAACCTAGAGTCATAACACCCTGGCCTTGTTTACATCATTGAAAGGTCACCTTGAACTCAAAAGTGGCATTTCATCATTAGTTGTTTATTGAGTGGTTTCCCTTAATGTTCAACATCCATAAATCTATTTACATTTTAGGATTCATGTTGTACCTTGGATTCCATTTTCATTATCAGTGGAATTCCTTGCCCCTATTAATAGGTTTCATTATTAGTTGTTGCTTAGGGTGTCTCTTCCATGCGCTATTTTCATTTGGTTCCTGTGGGAGACGTACTCAATGGCCCATTCTACAAAACTTTGTCCTAGTCTTGTCCCAAATCAAATCAGTCCTTGATCTTTCCTCATGTTGGATGATGGGGGATTCCTTAATGCCTCCCTTCCAATGGGTCTCTTCACATTGAGTTCAACTCATATTGCTCTAGGAATGACGTATAGAGTTTCAATAGTACTATGGGGCTTACATTCATCAGTGGTAGGTTCCCTCACTATTGGGTAATGGGAATACATCAATGTATCATATTCTATAGATTCTTCAAGAGTTCAAATTCTAGAAAATATACTCACACCTGTTAGAATGTACTAGGTACCATGGGACCCATTATCATCATCGGTGAGTTCCCTCATGTTTGTTAATGGTTTACATCAAACAATATCCTCCATGTTCAACTTCATATCATCTATTCGCATGAGTAGGATTTGTACCTTTAGGTGGCTTGGGTGGAAGACCTTGGACCAATAGTAGCATCCTTACATTTTTCTATTTTCCCAAGTTGTGCAATACTGTACCATACCTCATATGAGATTGGCACCATTGGGAGAACTATTATTCAAATTATTTGTATATTTTCTCTTGATGCATGATGAGACAGATCCACTTGTTCATGTGTGGCTATGATCTCTAATTTGGCATAGATCCACCTTGTATATTTTGTGGCTATGATCGGTTGATGGGCATGGATCCACTGTGTTCATTTGTGGCTATGACCCATTTATATATCACATGGATCCTCTTTGCTTTTTTTATGGCCATGATAGTTACATCAGTTACATATATGTCATGGATATGCACTGTATCTTTCTGGAAGTCGTGTTCTATTATCTTGAGCATGAACATATTTGTCCCAGGGATAAGATTGTTTGACATCACTTTTTTTGTTTTAGGTACCTTGTTCAGACTTGGATTCTTGGACTCTCTGGTTTCATTGACTCCATATCCCATTCTGTTTGTTTTTATATGTATTTTGGCCATCATGTTCCCTTATGACCTCATACATTAGGGCTCATATGTTATAGTTCAATTCGATACTTCTTCGCCCATGACCACACTTTGTATGTTAATTTACATCACACAAAAGGACACTTATGGATGGAATATACTTGATTTGATCTCTCATTTTATGGATTTAAACATTTAAGTAACCCTATGTGATTCCCAAGCATGTCAAAAATTTTGTAACGTTGTCTTAAGTCTAATTCGCTTCTAATCTTTTTGCAGGTTGTGAATCATTTGTTAGTTACCCTAAATTTTCTTGCGAGTGTAACAAAATATTCAATTTGAAGGCTTCCTTTATTTTTCCTACGATTCATTGACTCATTTTCTTTGCTATAGAAGTGATTTCCCCTAAAATTCCCAAAAATATATATAAATTTTTGAAAGTAGGGGAATTAGGGTGGTTTTGGAAACCACCCCTTCGGTTACAGCCTCCTCCTACCCGATGGAAACCATCTCCTCTTATAGTTAAAACAAGAGATAGGCCATGGGAGGGGATTTTGTCCTAAGTAAAGTTATGATGGAGGAATTACCTCCTCTCCATCCCTTTTAATCAGTATCCCAATGCATTGATATCCATTTCCTATGTTCTAAAACTATTTCCCTCAGATAGTTTCATTCCTTTATACATTTGGAGGTTTGTTGGGATTATTGGAGGAGACAAGTAGGAGACTTGGAGTCATGATTTTGTAAGGTATTTGGTAGATCAAGGCAACATTGCAACTTTCTGCTATATGAGTATAGATTGGACATATTTCCCTTCCCGCATTCATTGCTTATCATTATTTGTGTTTGGATTACAATTTTTAAGTTCATTCCATATAAATAGTTTTATCTTATGTTAGATTTGAATTTCAATATTTTTAGTATTCAATATGTTTAAGGAAGGTTTTTATGGTTGTTTTGTAGGTAAGAAATCTGAAGCAAGTTTGACTGGAGCAAAGAAAGCTAGGACCAGTCATCATAAACAAGGTACACTAGTGTACACTAAGAAGGTGTGTTTAAACTGTGGAGTCACAAAAAAAACATTGTTTAGGACCTTAAAATGTCCTCAAAAGTTGTGGACACAAAATCTGTAAAAGAATATCCATACTGGAAAAACTATTTTGAGCCAATGGAATAGGTGGGTGGACACTAATATCCATCTAGATTAGTCCTCCCCCTTAGGAAGCAATGGTATCCATTGTATTAATTTCCCACATCATAAGTGGAAACTTTTGTTGAATTTGACTCCTGGTAAGCCATTTGCCTTGGTGGAGAAATTGACCTGCTTTGAAGATATAATAGAGTTGAACCAATTTTTGGTGAGTTCATTTCACCTACATATCCATGATTTGATAAAATATCTCCTACTCCAAATAGTCAGGGTTTAGTTTCAATGGTTCCAACTACTCCTCCACCTTTGAGGTGTCCAACAATGGTGGGAAATATGGGCAAAGGAGCTCCACATTAAATACCATGTGTAGACCAAGAAAAGGAAGAATGCTTGATTCAAAGGCATTTCCACTGACTTCCTTGGTGATGGTGTATGATTCATATCGAAGTGGACACAACTTTCAATGGGGTCCCGTGATTTTCTCTTTTTGCAAATGCAACCAAACCTTAGAACCCACCTGAAATTTGTGTGGAACTCGATGTTGGTCATGTCATTACTTGTACTTGGAATTTGATTTCTCCAAACTGTCATGGACTTGCTAGAAGATGTGTTGAATCCATTCAACAAATTGAGTGGCATTTTTTGCCTTCGTGTGAGCATCAGAAAATTCCTCCTATGTTGAGGAAATGGGCAAATTAACATAAATTAAGGCCAATGGTTGGAACCCTAAGCACACTTGGAAAGGGTTGTGTCCAATAGAGCTATGAAGGGATCTATTATAGTTATGTTGAATATATGGAAGACTCTCATCCCATGTAGGAGGATGTTTAGAATTGTACATCCTCATAATATGCATAATCATCCTATTGACCACCTTTGTCTATCCATCGATTGTGGGGTGAACGGTAGTCGATTGGGTGAGTTTGGTGTGAATTTAGTGACAATAGGATATATCAGAATGTGCCAAAGAAATTTTTGTCCCAATCTGAAATGATAGTCTGTGGTAGCACGAAATGAATTTTTTGTCTCGATCTGAAATGATAGTCTATGGTAGTAATGGATTTAGCAGTGATGCTCTTCTTGTAGGCTCTTAGAATGGCCATATTAGAGGAGCGTTCCACAACCACAACCACATAATCATTACCATTCTTGGTTGAAGGGAGTCTTGACATGTAGTCCATGGATATGGAATCCCAAGGTCCATTGGGAGTAGGAAAAGGGGTATACAACCCTTTCTTCTTAATGGAAGGTTTCACGATGGTGCAGGAAGTGCATGATCTTATATACCTATTGATGTCTTGTCAAAACTTTGACTAATAAAAATACTTTTTCAATACTAGTATTGTCTTTTCTATACCAAATTTATGACGCCGACTGATTGTAATGCGCTTCCCAAATCAGCTCCACATGCTCTCTTGAAGGAACACAAAGATGCCCCTAATGACATAATAGTCTTCCTGGAGATGAAAGTCTACCATTGTTGTTCTTGCACATAATTATTGATAGGTGGAAGTTAATTCGATGTCACTGTCAATAATTGAGACCACCTAGAGGTCTCATGTCCATAAGAGTTGAGCATCGTGGTTAAGGCTTCCATTGGAGGCCGACTATGGAAATTGATGACTTGATTGGTGTTGCCCTTATTATTATTTATTTTTAGGTGGGAATTGTTGCAAGTATGTGGACCAATTCCCTTGCGTTTTCATGAACTGCAAGGGCTTATGATCAGTGTGGATGAGTGTCTCTTTGCCGAGAATGTAATGCTTCAATTGGTGGCAAGATTGGACAATGGAATACATTTCCTTATCATATGTGGGGTATTTGTGAATTGTATCTGAGAGTGTCTTAGTATGATATTCCACTAGATGTCCATGCTGAGTGAGGACTGTGTCAATATCATAGTCCAAACCATTTGTCTCAATTTAAAAGGGTTGTTGCAGATTCAGTAAGGTAAGGACGGTTGCTGAAAATAAGCACTACTTTAGCTCCTCAAATGCTTTTTGTTGTGTGTACTTTGCACAAACAAACTTGAAATTAGAACCACCTTTGGTCACTTGGATAAGGGTCCAAGCAATATGAGAGAATCCCAACACAAACCTACAATAGAAGTTGGCAAGACCTAGGAAGCTGTGAAGCTCTATGAGAGTTTTGGGGTCAACTAGTCATGATGGATTGGATCTTGATTTTGTACACATGCACACCATGGTCATCCATGATGTATCCCAGATATTGAATTCTCTCCATGCCAAATGAGAAATTCTCTATATTGGCATATAACGTGTTGTCACTGGGTGTTGAGGACTTGTTAAATATGTTGCAAATGTTCTCCACATGTTTTGTTGTAGATGAGGATGCCATCTAAATATACGACCACAAAAGAATTGTTGAATGGAAAGAGAATATCATCCATAATCCTCATGAAAGTTGTTGGAGCATTAGTCAAGCCAAAAGGAATGACCAACCACTCGAATAGGACTTCTCGATATCTGAAAGGTAGTCTTCCAAACACTGGTCAGCTCAATTAGTACCTAACGATAGTAGAACTTCATATCAGTCTTACTAAAATACTTGGCACCCTTGATTTGGTCAAGAAGGTCATCAATCGAGTGTGGTGTTCTTGGAAACTTCAACATTTTGATGACCTATGTCGAAAACATGTTCTTTTCTCTTCCACTCTCAACAATGAAATGTAGTGGAGTTGTCTTTACCCATATCTGTGAGTGAAAGAGGCACTCACCTTTCTTTGGCTCTTCTTAGTCATTGGGTTGGATCTTTATGGTAGTAATAGTGACATTGGGTTCTGCATCAACGATCCACTTCCGCTTGTATGTGAGTGTGATGCTAGGTTTTGAATCAGATTTGGAACTGGGATCTAACTCTGAATTTTTTTATCTCAGCCACCAATGACTACTTTGTGACATTCATCAGTTTTTTTTCCAGGGGATTTTATGGAATTCACACCATTTCTCGGTTCCCTTCTTTGCCTTATTGTTATCCTTCTTTTCTTGTGGCTTGGACTTGTTGTCTTGGGGTTGGTTGTCCTTACTTTTTCTTTTTTTTTATTAGATAGGGTTACCCTTGCCTTGATTTTGTGGCTAATTCGCAAGTCCAAACTCTCGCTTGCTCTTCGTCTTGATTTTTTGATTGATGCTTGCAACATATCGATATGGGAATCCTAGTGACAAGATGTCAAGAAACTCCATTTCAGTTTGGATGTACCTATGTAGTCCCCCACTATATTTAAGAACTAGATGATGCTTGTAGTCTTTGATATTGACCATCTTGATGCACATGGTATCAAAATTATTTGTGAACTCCAGCACTATTTGGTCCCTCTCTTGACACAGTGTGATCCATCTCATGTACTGGTCGTCATAGTTTCCCATAAGGTAATATTGTTCCTTAATCACATCCGTAAAAGAGGTCCAAGTGGGATAGGATTCAAACATTCCAACCTCCTTTGTTAAGGTTTGCTTACAATAAGTTTCCCACCAATTTTTGACATTGAGGGTTTCCTTAAGGAGCGCAAATGTGATCTTTTCTTTGTCGAAAAAATTGTGGACAGAGAAATACACTTCTAGTAGACTCAACCATTTGTCTAGAGCATCAACATCGATTTAGCCTTCAAATAAAGGGATATCAAAGTTAACATGTACCTTGAAGGGTGTGGCTCCTCTGAAGTGACTACTTGATGATCCCTCCATTATCATTGGAAATCATTGAAGGATATGGGTGAAATTGTCTATCATTTTGTTCCTTTGTCCCATGAGGTATTCCTCGAGCAACAACTTGATAGGATATATTGCTCCATCATCTCTCTTTCCTTCAACGATGGTAGGAGGTTTGGGTTGTCAAGCGTGGTCTCTCTAAAGCTCAACTACTTCAAGACCCAACTATCTATATCCCGACCTCGTCAGGGATATGCATCGAGAAATAACAAAAGAGCATACTATTGTGATACCATTGAGCCAAATGTGTGTGAGAAAGAAATGAAAGAGCATATAGATAACCACATACACATATATAATGCAAAAACGTAGTGATACAATAAACTCACATTATATTAAATGAATGAAACAAAACAGACTGTATAATAAAAGTAGCTAGAATGGTGGTAGCTAGATCTTCGAGAAGAGATGTGGAAGTTGAGAACATTTGTGAAAAGATGGTTACAAAAGGAGATTGAAAATCCCTTTTTATCATAAGCATGAAAGAAAAATCCCTAAACATCGAAAAACCTAACCCTAGGAGATGAACCGTAAAAACGTTTACGGGACCTGAGGTGGTTAGTTGATGTGTCAACTTCCCGGGGGCATGAATTTTGCATACGATCTTCGTTTAGGGCGCTTGATATCTTGTTGGAAAGCTCTAACTGAGAAGTACACATTTCACATGTCCATACCTTCCTAAATCTATACATAGATTGCGTCGTTGTCAAAAAAAAATTGTTTAGGGTATCAAAACAACCCCATAAGTTGTGGACATAAAAATCCGTAAAAAAATGGCAAACTAGAAAAACTGTTTTAAGTTGGTGGAATAGGTAGGTGGCCATCGATATCCAATTGGGTCAACTTTGGTCTAATATCAAGCATAATAAAGTGCCTATTCCCTATCCATATTTACTAATTCCACCACCTATATAACCCATTTAATGAAATAATCTCGAATCAATGCTCCAAGTATGCTACTTAAAATTAGGAAAAAATAATACATTAAGATACAACAAAAAAATACATATAATAAACAAACAAACACAAAAATAATAAAAAAAAATAATGCATTAATATAAGAATAACCACATCAATATATTTTGTTGAAGCAACATTCATATTTTAATAAAAAATTTAATAATAACCACATTCAAACCCATTTTAAAGATTTATCATAAATTCTAACTCTTACATCGCATAAAACCTTATACAATTACAAAAATAACCACATTAATATATTTTATTGAAATCACTTTCATTTTTTTTCAAAACAATTTTAAAGATTTATCATAAAAACCATAACTCTTAACATGCATAAAACTTATACAATTAAAAGATAACCACGTTAACATATTTTATTGAAGCCACGTTCATATTTTTTTCATTTTGTTTTAATACAATAACAACGATGATTGAGGTAGGTTAACCTAACAACGGCTCAGCTATTCATAGATAGGTGGTTTAATTGGTCTTTACCTTACACTTATGAAGGAGGTCTTACCTTGTTACAAAGGAGTATATGCTAATCCGAAATACCGCTCCTGGTTGGGGAATAATCACCAACGCTACCGGTTGGGGGCTATTATGAACTGCTTCGCGAAACCTGGCATTTACCACTTGGAGTGAACTCTTTCTCTTCTTCTATGTCTATTTTCCTCCATACAACAAACGTAACCACATTTAAACAATTTTAGAGAATCATAAAACAAGATCTACGAGGTGGCAATGTCCTCGATATTGCTAATAGCTTTTGCTATAAGACAGTAGCTATAATAAAAAAATGTAAACTGAAAAGAAAGTTACTACTAATAATACAAACACAAATAGTTTCATGTCAGGAATTAAAACTTTAATCATAACTGCAAACAAGATGGAAGACTGTGCAGGGATCACAAACCTCCCAAGTATACAACTCGTTCCATTTATGATTCATGATGCCCACAATGGTACAGACCCAAATCCACTTGCAATCATTTATTGAAAAATGTTAGCAACAACTATGAATTCAAATATCAAAGTTTTGCAAGCAAAACATGATAATCATCAAATTTATTTATGAACAGTTAAAAAGGAGTTGAGACTCCCATTAAAAAAAAGAAAAGAACATGCAGTATGATAATAAAGTTACTAGATTGAAAAATACAAGAAGAAGAAGCTTGTATTCCATACAGATAGTGAGAATCATTTACAATGCAAGAGTTTTCTCTTCTCAACATAAACAAAATGAATACAACCAACAATCAAGACAAACATTTTTAGAGTTTGGAATAATGTAAAGCAATAACAAAATATCTACTAGAAAGGTCAAAGTTCAAACAAATAGTTCAGGGTTTTCTTCAATTGTTTTCTATGTCAAGGGCATAATTTATGTCTGGGAGATATCTATTTGAATTGATAATCATAATAATGAAATCAAACACGCTAAATATGCTACCTTTTACCAAGATTACCATGGACTGATGGAGTAAAAGAACAAATAAAACATGGTATGCCATCATATTAAGAGATTGACCCTGCATTTCCTGAAAAGCATATTTAAGTTTTGCAGCTTTAAAACATCTTAAACATGCAAAGTTCAAACATACTTACAAAAAAGTACAGACACTAGAAATTCTCATATATAGGCAAACATCATCCAAATTCTTAGCGCCCAAAATATCAACCTGCAAGACTCCAACACTGTTGGAATATATTATATTCATTGGAAGGTAATAATGTCTTTGTATTATGTCGGAAGTTGTCTACAATCTTAAATACATTTAACCCATAGTTATATGGTGGTGTATTTACTTGTGTAGAGTATTTGTCCATGGTATTGTATTAAAAGATGTTATTTTGGAGAATTATATTATCCCACATGCAATATGTGAGAATAATTACTCCTCATCTCTTAGTATATAATAGAGTCAAGTGAGTCTCTACATATCATGTATTCTTGATGTAGTAGTGGTACTATTGTGACACTGTTGTACATCATCTATATTATTTGGGGTATTTGTGCTTTGCTCTCTTGTAAGATTGGAGAAGACATTCTAGAGATAATAGAAGACTACCTTCCCATGGATGTAACCCATTAAGGTGAACCACGTATATCGATGTTCTCTTGTTCTTTTATTTTTCTGTTCTTATCTTTTATGATATGTTGTTCGTTGGTTAGATAGGTTAACTAGTTTAACTTGACTCTACTATTCTAACATGGTATCAGAACGGGTTGCTATGATCTAGTACCTTCTATAGCTTTCAATCAATAACGATTATCATTTGGCATTGTCATTTTGTTTTAGATTTGCTTTCTATCTGGTAGCCATTAGGCTTCTCTTTAGATTTGGGCATATTTCTGCATTTTTTCTTTTTTACCCTAACCCTAACTTGTTGTGTAATATTTTTGCAGAATTTTTTCGAGGGTTTCTTGATGTTTTTTTTTCTTCTGTAGATCTACATGATTTCGGGGCTCTCCTCAAGGAGATCTTTCTTCCGATTATAAAAACGCCAGTTATAAAAAAAGGTTGTAACTTGGTCATTTTTTACTGAAATTTTTATTATAGCCTGTTTTTGAAATTGGAAACGCCATTCTGGATCCACTTTTAAGACCAGAACAAAAAACTAGGCATTTATGGGCTTCCTTTCGGTAATAAAAACGACATTTATAAAAAAGGGTCGTAACTTGGTCATTTCTTACCAGTGTTTTTATTATAACATGATTTTGGAATCAGAAACGCCATTCTGTATCCACCTACGCGTCCATAACAGAAAACTGGGTATTTCTGGGCTTCATTTTGGTAATAAAAACAACAGTTATACAAAAGGGCCGTAACTTGGTCATTTTTATCGGTTTTTTATTATCACCTATTTTCGGAATTGGAACAACCATTCTGGATCCACCCACGTGACAAGAATAGAAAACTAGGCATTTTGGGCTTCCTTTTGGTAATAAAAACGACAGTTATAAATAAAAAGACCGTAACTTGGTCATTTCTTACCGGTTTTTTTATTATAACATTTTTTTGGAATTGGAACAACCATTCTAGATCCACTAACATGACCAGAACAGAAGACTGGGATTTTTTGGGAACATTTTTTTAAAGGGTTGTAAGTAAAAGTTTCTCTTTCTTCTACTGTTTTTCTAACTGTGTTTTTTCCAGATTCAAATCAGTGCGGTAAAGTATTTAAGTTTTCTGTTATTCATTTTTTGCATTTAGGTTTTGCTTCTAATCATGTTTATTAAGATATTATTTCTTGTTCTTGCTATATATTTGTCTCACATTTCTATATGGAAATATTGACATCTTTTAAGGACATGAATCTCTAGTATTTTGTCATGATGATAGCTATAAACCATCTAATGCTTAATATTTTTTAATTATACTTAATAATTAATTTGTTCTTTTATTTGTTTTATTTATTAAAACAAATTTATAAGAACAATCTCATATGTTATTTAATGATCATTATTTACTTTATTTATATGTTATTGCTGACCTTTGTGTAAAGCAATTTCATTCTTTTAAAAGTAATATCTTTATGATCATTATATGCTCTTGCGAATTAAATTCTTAAGTAAAATCATTTTTTTAATCTATGAGATATCATATTTTTTGGCTTGTCATAAGTTATTTAATTGAGATATAGTTTATTTTTCATGTATTGCAAAGATTGTATCTAGTTCCTGTGCTATTTGTCTTTAACATTCCAATATGGAAGCATTGACATTTCCAGGGCATTTCGTCTCTTGCAAAATTACATAGTGTTAACAAGAACTGAACCCATGCTAAAGACCATTAGTGACTTTTCATTTCATAATTTTTTATAAGTGATATCATGAGTTGATCATAATTTGCTATATGTTGACCATATTAAACATTTTGATTTATCTATATCTCATGTCATGTTTATTTCGATCATTTTTTACTCAATATTTATATGGCTTTGAGCAATCTTTAAATCTTGAACTATTTATCATCCTTGTTCTTGTTGCAATGAGATTTCTATTCTTATGATTGCAGAGGCTATCTTGTTCCTACTTGTCTCTAACGTTCCTATATGGAAGCATTGACATTTTCAAAGCATTCATCTCTTGCATATTAACCTCATACTAATAAGAAATGCACCTATGCTT
This sequence comes from Pseudotsuga menziesii, assembly GCA_001517045.1. NCBI lineage: Eukaryota > Viridiplantae > Streptophyta > Pinopsida > Pinales > Pinaceae > Pseudotsuga > Pseudotsuga menziesii. Next base: position 636,676 of record LPNX011064209.1, read on the forward strand.
CAGATTAGTTGCTTGATGACTAAATTTTCATATATTTAAGTGAAATCTTTGGCTCACTATTTATATGTTGTGGCTGACACTTAATGTGTAAAAGTAACTTCATTTTCCTTCATGAGCAAGTTAATATTTTATTTGATCATATTATGTTGCCATTCCTTTATATGATGTTTGCTAACGTTTGGTATATAAGCATTTTCATTTCTATATGGGCAATTTTGTTTTATGATCTTTATATGCTTTAATCTTGAAAGTTCTTGTGCAGATAAGTTCTTTGTTTAGGCTTTCACCTTATTCCAAAAGTAATGAAGCACCATCTTCTACTGTTAAATTCATGATTTTCATCTGTATGATATCATTTTTGATGTATAGACCATTGGGGTCTTGTTTCTTCGATGTTTGAGGTCTTCTACAGATATTTATATTGCACATTGATAGGAAGAATGTCTGTTATCCGCATGTGTATTTGCCATCTGGGTTTTTTTGTACATTGTTGTGGTGTTCTTAGCCACATTTTTTGTTGTATCAGTCATCAGAAGGTATCTGTACACTGGTGTGGATGTTATATAAGAGTTCTTCAGCTATCATGTATGGTTGTGATGATTCTTGTGGTGATCTAAGCATCTTGCGATTGGATTACGTCACATGTTCTCGGCATTTTATTGTTGGGTCTTTCATCGTATAACCTGGTTCTTGTGCACTTTCATGATTCAGTGAAAAGCGGTTGTTCATCGTCAAATTCCATCAGCCGAAGTGTTCTTCTTTTTCAGCTTTGGTTCTTTTGGAAGTTGTCATCAAGGGGGAGTAGTAATGATTCATTCCTTCCTTAGTGTTAGTGTGGGCCCTTCTCCCAGCCATTATTAAGGGGGAGTGTTGGAATATATTATATTCCTTGGAAGGTAATAATGTCTTTGTATTATGTCGGAAGTTGTCTACAATCTTATGTAAAAGAGTAATACATTTAACCCATAGTTATATGGTGGTGTATTTACTTGTGTAGAGTATTTGTCCATGGTATTGTATTAAGAGATGTTATTTTAGAGAATTATATTATCCCACATGCAATATGTGAGAGTAATTCATCATCATCTCTTAGTATATAATAGGGTCAAGTGAGTCTTTACATATCATGTATTCTTGATGTAGTAGTGGTACTATTGTGACACTGTTGTACATCATCTATAGTCTTTGGGGTATTTGTGCTTTGCTCTCTTGTAAGATTGGAGAATACATTCTGGAGATAATAGAAGACTACCTTCCCGTGGATGTAACCCATTAGGGTGAACCACGTATATTGGTATTCTCTTGTCCTTTTCTTTTTATGTTCTTATCTTTTATGATATGTTGTTGGTTGCTTAGATAGGTTGACTATTTTATCTTGACTCTACTATTCTAACAAACACAGGGATGCCATAGCTCTTTGTATGTGGGTTGTAAATCGCTCATCAGGCGCACATCCTCGTCCAAAACATGGTAACCTCCATCAAAACACAAGAAAATATGAAGCCTTCCTTTCAATTATATTTTATTGTCATCCAAATCTAGCCACCTGTAGCTCACGAAGTTGTGAAAATATTTAAAGGAACATGCCCAGTAGTTAACGAGTCCATATGTCCATATGGGGATTTCTTACACTTAGAACGATAATATGCTTAAAAATCCATCACCGACATCTGCTGAATCATCGCTTTTCAGGTAGATTTCCAAGGTTGGGGAATCCATGTTTTTTGCGCCTATGGCGAAAACCTCTTTCTGTTTGGGATTCAAGGAATGGTTGGGTATGACATCGTTGGTCCGGGAATCTAGATTTTTCATGCCTATGGTAAACACCTCTTTCCATTAAGGAGTTTTGGGATATGACTTCGCTGGTTCAAACAATATGCTCAGCCAGCGTAATCTTAGCATAAAGACCACCTGGGCTTTGACCTTCATTACTCTCACAAACATATATTGCATCTGTTGAACCAGTTCTTATGTGTTGTTGATATTCTCTGTTGTGCTCTTGATATGCTCAACTTATGCACTGTTGATATTCTTTGTTGTGCTTTTGATATTCTTAGTTGGATCAACAAATTTGCATAAGTCCCGAAAGATTCCAATGAAATGATAATTGACCTTAATGGATAGCTTCTACCAAAAGCCTCACCAAAGTTGAGGTATATTTAAGATGAACCTACATCCATACCAGCACTCGTAATTGCATCCGTCTCGAGCAAATGCATAACTTTCGTCAAAATTTAAGATGAATGTACAATACTTGTACGAGTACAACTCATAGAACCAAAAATCACATGTGTTTCTTGACAACGACCAAAGGATGATGACGCAGGCCTCCCCGCCAACGCCTGGGGAGGGATTCCCTAGGCTTACATCATCATTTTTTGGCCAATCATAATTTAACAAATTTGTAAGATTAAAATAATTTATATTAATAAATTTTCAACTTAAAAATTAACCTTTGAAAAATATAAAAAATCAAACGTCTACACATCAAACTAATCCACCTGCTTGATTCATATATATCCCTATCGAGGACATAAAAATAATAGTTCTTAAGTAATATGCTCATTACAAAGTGGGAGGTAGAAAGAGTTAAAGAGTGAGGTGGAAGAAGTTTGGAACTCTTGAAAGGAGAAAAGATGGAAAATAAATATAAACATTGAAGTGAGAGGAAAACAAGGTGACATAGTAACTTAGCAAATTATTAGGTTGATATATTTTTGTTTAATAAATGAAGAGTAATAGTTACACAACCTAGCTATTTTGAAATATATTGCGTTGGAGTATCTAAACATTCCAAAATATAATTGAAAAAAACAACATGTAAATGTAATTAGCATACACCTCCTCTTCCTTACAATAGGTACTTGTACTTTTAGCATTTGAAGATACATGGGGTTACTTGTACTTTTAGCATTTGAAGATACATGGGGTTAGGACTTTCAAAAAGGATAGTGATAGTTTAACATATATATATTTTTAAAGTAAAACCAATAATGTAGTGGTCAATTTTATTGTTCACATTGTAAAGGTATTTTGGAAAACTTTGATGTGATAGGTTTTTTATTTACAAATTTGAAATCCCCTCGATCATGACGATTGCACTCTATCTTATCACATTGTTTTTGCCTTTATGGTAATAATTCAGCAAATCAAATGGGATAACTAAGATGCTCTTAGTCACATGCGCTAAAGTATTAACCATTAGGCCCCTCTTTCTCTATACAGAAGTCCTTGTGAATCCAGGCTTTAGATTAATTTTGGTATTAGGACCCTCTTTCTCTATATAGATGTCCTTGTGAATATACGCTTCATATTACTTTTGGTAAGCTCAACTTCTTACAAGATCCTCACTCACGTACTTGTTGCAGCATGGGCAGGAAGACAAACGAGCATAGAGTAGTATGTTATATTGGACGATATTATTGCATACACGGAAAATCTGGTAAAGAGATATGCCCCCATAAGGGGGTTCAAAACTAATGTAAGAAAGGGGTACAGGCCGACTCGACCAACCAACAACCATATTTTAATATGATTGAGTGTCAACTATCAAAACCCTAAGTCAGAAAGCAAAGTTCCTTGGAATCTACCTACCTCACCAATAAAATATCATCAAAAGGAATACTTTTGTGCCACATGGGGATATGTATGCCTCTTGCAATATTCTTCAAAATGGATCATTATTGAAAGTTCAAGGTATTTGTGAAAATTTTGTAAAAGAATATATTTATACATTTTGTAAAATCATAAATATATTTTAAATGAGAATTGAATTTTAATTAAGCTAAAAGTAGAGTTTTTTTTAAGAAAAAAAAAGTGGTGTTCTTCGATATTTCAAAATAACCAAAAAAATCAAAGGTAGCAAAAAGTGGTAGCTGTAAGAGAAGATATGTTAATAGCCATTACAAGAGTAAGATAGAAGAAACCACCAAAGGCCAAGAATACCAGTAACATACAAGAAACAAGATGTTCGCTTCATTCTCAATCTAGAAAACTTATCAGATTAGTTCATAGAGATCACACAAAGAACCTTGAAAGCTTATCCAAGAAAGCACTAGGGGAGAGAAAAATCTTCAACCCCTGGGGAGTCTGAAAGATTATCTTATCCAAGATACCAAAAACACAATGTGGCAAGAGAAAATCAATACTAGAATCTTAACAAGAAGTAAGATGAGTAAGCCACTCAAAACAAAAAAAGCTCCTTAAAAGATAAAGAACCTCCCCCAATAAATTCTCCTTCTAAAAATTCCTAGAAGGAGAAATTCTCCTTCTAAAAATTCCTAGAAGGAGAGAAGACTTGACGCCAAAGAAAGTGTTTCTTTAGATAAACAATTAGGACTCGTAGTGTGCTCTTGGTAGACATGCTAAAAGTCTAAGGAAAGGAAAGAGTTTTTGACCTCAAAAATATGGTCACACCAATGTTCCAAATCTAGTACGGAAAGACCAGCCACATAATTAGCCCAATTAATTATGACCAATGAGTCTCTTAAAAAATGAAGGGTAAGAAGACCAATAACCACCACAAATACCAAAAGAGCCCAAAGAGCTAGCAATTCAACTCGTGTTAGTGGTGGCCCTACAACCCATTTTAATATGGAAGAAATGAGAATGACCGATAAAAAGAGTAATTCCCGCATCACCAATATTTGATGGATCACAACCATCTAGGCTAAAAAGTATGGCTAACAATATTAGGCTTGTTGTAGGCTATTTAATGCAGTGGCAGCAGGCTTGATGCCCATTGAATCTCAAGCAGCTGCTTGAAATCCAAGAAACATTAAACCTACACAAACCCATTGAATCAAGCAGCCGCTTGAAATCCAAGAAACATTAAACCTTCAATATTAAATGAACTGCAGCGGACTAAATATTGCTGACCAAAAAGATATAGTTAATTTTTCCGACCTATTAAAATGTGGAAAGATGTGAAACCCACCCGAAACTGCCGACTTTTTTGTCCTCTCCCGGACGGCCGTCGACGTGTACGCGGGGAATAAACTATAAACGACGGCCGTTGACGTGTACACGGGGAGTAAACTGTGACAGCAGGATTGGTAGATGCAAGGGTTAGGTTTGGACGATTCAGCAGTAAATTTTTGGGTTTCTGTGTGGATTGTTAATTAAGCATGAGCATGAGCGATGGTTATAACTTATAAAGAGCCGAAGCGGAGAGTCTTGGTGTGCGCTGCGCTCATTATGTTGGTGCTTGATTATTCTCTATAAACTGTTATAGAGATCTGGTTTGGTTGGGCTTGGCTTGGCATCCTCGTGAATCTCTCTCTGGCACTAGCCATTGGGTTGGGTTTTTTTTTATTTCAGATTGTTGTTGAAAGATTGAGTTTTAGATTTCTGATTGTTCTTGAAAGAAAGAGGGTGTTATGGAGCGGCCATCGTCAGACTGGACGGCTTTTGGCGTTCGGAAGGATTATCTGAACCGTTTCTTGAATCTGTTGCACCGGCTGCGGGACAGAAGACCACCGATCAAAGAAGAAGATAAAAATGATGTTGTGGGGCGTAGTAGGGCTGTGAGAGTCGCGGCAGATCTATCCCTCGCCATGACTGCCCGAGGCGCAACTTGGAGCCGAAATATTCTGTCACAATCCAGAAAAATGTCACCAAATTTCATCGATTTTATTCGCACTTACAGATCAAAGAACCGGAAGCAGATATCGATGAAGAGGCTGTCCCGGCCTAAGGCCCGCGACAGATGGCGGACGAGTTTTCTGAGAATGAGGAGGACTTTGTACAGCTTGAGGAGGAGGCTGCAACCATCAGGTAGCAAGCGGGTGCTTGACAAAACGATGCCGCGGAAACGTGTGAGCAAATTGAACACTTGGTCTAAGAAATCCATGAGGATCCTGCTTCGGGGTGTGTCTCGGGACGAGAGGTCGAAGCACCAGGAGGAGACTCGAACCTGGGACGCCCGCATCAAGATGCTTCAGAGTCTCGTGCCTGGCGGACGGGGTATGGACACGCCCGTGCTGTTGCAAGAGGTGGCCGACTATATTCTGGCGCTCAAGATGCAGGTGGACACCATGGAAACTCTGGCTAACTATTTGACAATGAACAACAACACAGCAGGAGGTGAATCAAACTAGTCGGAGCTCTCAAGCCGCCCTATTTGGCAACTCCTGCACGCCCATGAGCTGAGCTAGCGACCGCCGCATTCATACACATTTATTTTTGGTGCAGCGGAGTCGAAGCGGCAACGGCATGGAAGATTTCATGTGTACAGATCAATATCTGATGTGTCCACTGTCTATGTATTGGATCATGTTCATTTTCTAAAGTATGATGGACAATAAAGATCGGTCAAACTCAGATTCACAGGAGTTTCTTTCTCTCTCTGGGAATTGTATATCCTCCTTGTTTTGGTTGGCCTCAAAAACAGGAAAAAGAAAAGAAACCATTCTGCTGAAAATCAAATTGCTGCCCTGCCCTGCCCTTCTTCCTACTTTTATTTATTTTTTGTTTTATTGATGATCAGCAGCAATGCATTATTATATCTCTGCTACTCTTATGTTTCATTACATTTTTCCGTAAATTTCTACTGGGTTTGGCCTGCAATTGTGAAGTTTTAAGATCGGGAAAGCTCAGCTACCCATACAACCAACCGTGGGTGAATTTTATTCAAGAACTTCTTAAAATAGGCAGATTTTGCTTCGCTGAAAATCGAGCTTGCCTTTATTTTTCTTAAAAGTTATCATAGAACTTCTTAAAATGGGCAGATTTTGCTTCGCTGAAAATCGAGCTTGCCTTTATTTTTCTTAAAATTTACCTGGTATGATAGTTTAAAATTTGTAGATCTTAAAATGGTTTCATATACACAAATATCTTCTTATAAATTTACTATTCTTTTACAAATCTTATAATTTTTATAGATTTTTTTATTTGAGATTTGAGGTAGACTATTGTCTATGCCTTCTCATTTACTGACCAAAATTGAGGTAGACTATTGTCTATGCTTTTTCAAGAGTACCATAGACTATTGTCTATGGTACTCTTCAAAATTTGAGATAACTGAAAGTTCGTGGCACATAACTAGAAGAATGTAAGATTAAAAAAAACTAATAATTGATAAATGGATAACATGATGAATGTTGGTGACAACATATAATGGACATGAATAACTTAGAGTTAAACTTGTTTAACTAAAAAATATATAAAGAATAAAAAAAAGTTCAAATTATTTTTCTTTATATACTAGCCACAAACTATGTAGATATGCTAGTCACATCAAAATAAAATTTAAATAGATATTAATTTTCTATATCCCATCCCCTCAAACCCTAATGCACATGAAAAATATTAATATGTTTGTTTTCCACCGCTGAGCAGAGGATAGTAAAAATATGTTGTGCGCAAGGAGGTCAGCATATAAAACATGTAGACCATAAGCTGGAAGAAGCATGCTTCAATAGATGGGGGAAATTTTTAGGGAAAAGGGGGGAATTTTTAATTGAAAACATAAACAAAAATTTAATAGAAAAAATTAAATTTTTATTTTTATTTTTTATTTTAGATCATTTTTATTTTAATTAATATATATATATATATATATAATTTAAATATGTTTATTAATATAATTTCATTTTAAATAGAAAATGTATTTTCAATGAAAACAAAAGTTAAATGGGAATCACAAAGGTAAGTGATGATACATGGTGCATGCGCATTTTTAAGATTGAGATTTTTCATTGAAGCACAATGTAGAGAATTTTGTTTTCAAGATTGGGCATTTTCATTTAGGTTTTTTTCACATGGCATATCTAAGAACATTTTCACCACTCACTTTCATATGCATGTTCAATTAAGAACTTTTAAAGATTTGGTCATTTTCATGGCATGCCTCTAAAACCCTAATCCACTAGCTTAGGGTACACAATCTTTATTTCTTTATTCCAATATGAACAAGTCACCACATTTTCCAAAAACACCTTAGAAGGTGAGAGCTAGCAAGGTAACCCTTGGAAGTATTTGTGAATATGTAGAATCTTTAGATAAACTTAGGGAAACAAGAGAATCTATACTTCAAGTAAAGTTAGAGGAAATGATTGATATTAAAATAATCAAGTTGGATAAAATGGAGATGAGAATACAATAAATAGAAAACCAAAGCCAAGAAAATAAACAATTAACTCAAGAAGGTTATATTGATAATCTAAAAAATCATAACATGAAGAACACTATTAAAGAGAGAAAGTAAATAGCAATTTGACCCCAAATAGTTTGTACAGTAAATTGGATATCAAACCCATCAAGGAGGCGATGAATAAACTTATAGACTTAGATAATTAAGAAAGGAAGAAAAATAGGCAATAATTAGGAATATAAAATCTATTAGGAATAAAGACCAAAATGATAATAATAAAGAGCAAATTGGGACACTCCAGATCCTCTGGAATTGTCCCATGTTAAGTTCCCATGTTAAGCAAAGGTCCCATGTTAAGTTGGATCTCAAGTGAGATTGATATTATATTGCTTGTTGAAACTTGGGAGCATGGAGCACAAGATCCTATAATAGAGGGATTAGATGCATAACTTGTTACATAATGAAGAACATTTTTCCTTATATTAGGTTTCACAAGAAAGATCATTTCAATCAAGACATGTGTATGGGGGTGTGTGCAAGAAGTTGAGGGACCCTTTTGATGCAATGGTGGAGTGAAGTCATTCACTCTTGATCCAAAAAAAAGAAATCAACCCAAGCAACACCGAACCTGCCAAGCCTAGTCCCAAGGCTGGCAATGGTCATGCCAACTAGGCTAGTAAACAAAATCGCACCTCCGTTTTAGTCAAGCTAATCGCGTGCGCGATTTCCTTTGCTAAAACGGAGGCGCGATTGTTAAAACCTGTTTTTCATTTTAAACCGGTCGAGGCCGTCCTTTTCTCATTTTCGGCGCGGCTATTGGACGAACGAAGGTAAAACCTCGACCGTGCATACACAATTTTGGGTGTGCTTGAGCCCTCCATCTCCACCTTTGGATTAACCTTCCCTTTGTGAGGTAATTTCTTCAATTTTTTTCATGTTTTTTTCATTTTCTACATCAATTTTTTTCATTTTTTTTTCATTTTCTACATCAATTTATTTTCCTTGTCTACAATAATTTTGTAGTATGATTAGGAGGTAAAACAATTGCGCTAAAAGAATGCTACGTCAGTCCTCTCTATGTTGAATCATTTGTAGCTACTTCATTTCTAAAAGAATCTTTAAAAAACTTAAAATATCTATCATATTTTGTTATTCAAAGTAATTTAATATGCTCTATGGCAAAACTTTTGATTTATTGTAAAATTCCATCTCTAAAAATATGAAGGAACATAGTCATTTTCACAATAGAAAATGTACTATTAATAACCAGAAGCATTAAGTCAATTTGTATATACAGCACCCACGTCAATATTGTTAATGCTCGCTGACAGTATATAGTCATGGGTCTTCATGTGGAGAAGAAGTTCAAGATTTTGCTGCTGTAGATGAAATGATTCATGGGAAGAGTGTAACCAGTAGTTTCCAGGCTGCCATAAATTGAAATATCAATGTGGTAAAATCTTCACTCTTATATTGTGCTTACATACTTCCATTGGGCGTATTGGGAAGAATAAAGCTACTACAGGATTTGTTATGCCATAACCATTGAATATCACCCTCATTAACAATAGCTACCATAACCATTGAATATCACCCTCATTAACAATAGCTACCATAACCATTGAATATCACCCTCATCAAAATGATAATAATCTTCATTATTAATAAATGGCTTAGAAATTGATTACCAACTTCATTCAACAATAGCCCCTCTCATTAACAATAAATAGCTTATGAATAGACTAACACTCTAAATAGCTTATGCCGCCTATTCTTTACTGTAAAATTCAAGATCAATCTTTAAATTTACATGATAGATTTAGTTTATATGTCAATAGTTATACAGTTTTCAGTTCTTAGATATGTCATTATATCATGTGTTTATATTTTTAATGATATTTTATTTGTATTTATGATTGCAGTGGCTACTATGGATCGTAACAATGCAGAGATACTGAGGTTCATTGGTCATTTGAGAGAGATTGGGTCGGCTTGGAGGGGTGGAGATGAGCTCCGCCGCTCCCTGTCAGATTCATTGTTATCTATTGTTGATACGATCGCAAGATCGAATGATG
>LPNX011064209.1:659366-755693 GCA_001517045.1 Pseudotsuga menziesii
TCATGATGTTGATGGTGATGATGATGATCATGTTGATGATGATGATGATGATGATGATGATGATGATGAAGTTGATGATGATGACAATGGTGATGATGATGAAGATGAAGATGAAGATGATGATGATCATGATCATGATCATGAAGATGAACACGATGAAGATAATGATGATGAACACGACGATGTTGATGATGATGATCGATGATCAATGATCATGGTGATGATGATGATGATGATGAAGATGAAGATGAAGATGAAGATGATGAAGATGATGTTCATGTTGATGATCATGATCATGATCATGATGATCATCATCATCATGTTGATGATGAGGAGGAGGAGGAGGAGGAGGAAGGTGATGATGATGATGATGAGGATGATGTTGATGACGACGATGGTGATGATGATGTTCATGATGTTGATGGTGATGATGATGATCATGTTGATGATGATGATGATGATGAAGGTGATGATGATGATGATGATGAAGATGATGATGATGATGATGATGATGATGAAGAAGATGAAGATGATGGAGATGATGAAGATGAAGATGATGATGAACACTATTTTTTATTTTACAAAATGCACACGTTATTTGTTTGAACATAACATGCACGTGTTTTGTTTCTATATAACGCGCACGCATTTTGTTTAGCTAAATCGTGCTCGCGTATTTTTTAAATTCAAAAATTTATTCCCTCCAAATGATAAGGCCGAGCCTCCACCCATGCTTTCATGGAAGTCCTATGCCTATGTGTCTGCTTTGTACTTTGCTTCAGATTCAACATGCCTGTGCCTTGGAGTATGATAAACCATGGCTAATTCAGCATTATATCCAAATTTTCAATATGCTCGTGTTTAGCAGTTCATCTGATTATGCTGCATACCTCCATTTTTTATGAGATTTTAGAAACAGATATGGTTTTTTTGCAGATTCTAAATATGTGAATTTTAACAAGAATACATAATTTTTTCTATTTTTTTCTTATTTATCTTCTGTCATCACTCCTCAACTCAAAAAACACACTGGTAGTGTTTCGTCCATATCTCTTTCGTTTCTCAACCATTTAAAAAAAAATTGTATGGTGCACTAAAGAACACCAATCTCTACATGCTATAAAAAAACCCATTTCCAAATAATTGCATTAAGACATTCAAACGCTACACCCACAAATGATGTACCATTTTCAAGGTTTGATCTCTTCGATAATTAAAAGAAAATTTAAAAATATTATTTTTATTATTGGAGAAATAGTAGTGCACTAGTCCTATATGTTCTCTATATGTATACCGGTTTTTGTAAGTTTATTCCATCATTTAGACACTCAGACGATGCACCCACAAAAACATATACCTTATAATTTGTCACAAAAATAAAAAGTGTTCGTTAAAATTTATCTAACTTTAGATAGTTAACACCATTTTCAATAGAAAAAAATATATATATTTGGAAAGGTCATTCAATTTCCTACATTTCTTATTTTTTACTGATCGCAAGATTCATTATGTAAGTGTCTCAAAATATCCATGCAAGTTGATGGATGTCTGTTTTTTTAGTTTTGTATTGCATCTAACGTGCCAAAAGAGACCCTCAACTTCTTGCACAGACCCTTAAGTATTTATACTAAAGAACTATTATGTCACCTTTCAAATAGTAAACACCAAATTAAAAGGACTGGTTTCGCCTTACAAAGATGGAATGCCTTTAAACTAAGGGACAAAAGAGGGAGGAATATAAATGGACACTATATTATTTTGAATTATATCCTATAGGCCCAAATAACATATACTTTCCATACATCCTGCAAATTTTCATCTTCCACCACTGTCGGATTCCACGTATACATAATTAAGTTTATAATTCAGGTTTGGTTTTAGCTGTGGTTGTTTTTACTTTATACGTTCCTCTCAATTTGTTTTCCATAAAGCTAATATTTTGAACAACCTGTCCGAATTCTAAATCCTTGATGGAAACAAGAATTCTATAAACAATCTAAAGATCTAGGCACACAATTAACCTGATAGAGAATTGCAGAGAATTAGCATAAGGAGAGAAGAAGAAGACTCATGAACACACATTATGAATGATCTATGAATGATGATTGATATTATTACATAGGTAATACATCCTTATAAAGGAAAATAGAGCTATTAGGAAATAGCTCATGCTAGATCATAAAGTAGGTTTACTAAATATGATAAACCCCCATATGTGAATAAAGCAGTTTCCTAATTAGACCAAGAGCTCATGAATTAGCTAAGGCATGAGTGAGTGATGATGTATAAAGGAAAAGATTTATAATAATGGAATATGGAGAGAAAACCATGGAGGATGAGTTGGCCACAAAAGATAGTAGTTTCCTAGTTAACCAGCTTTACCTTATCCACTGAAAAGCATGAATAATGCAGTCTAAAGGCAGAATCTGCAGGAAGGTGCAGTTGTTGATTCTAGAAGTCAATAAATTTGGAAGGATCAAACCAAAATAGGAATAAAAGCGTTCTTGGGGTATATATTGCAACGGTTGACCATGTGGTGCAAGTGGATGCCAACTATCTAGGCTAGTGGGTATGAAATTAATCAAATAGTGATTAAATATTTTATCCCGAGTATTAAGTGGATTTATTATATCCCAACACCCCCCCCCCCTTAAGTCTGACTTTATGATGATATCTCTGAAATAATCAAAAATATATATGCATACAGGGCCCGACAACAAGGCTAACAAAAAAATGTCGAACTGTTGGTGTTTTTTGTGTTGTTGTTGCTCCAAAATAAATGTTGATGTCTAGAGGAATCTTCAAAAAAAACATAATCAACTCCAAGATGGAAACTGGGACCATGTATAACAATTGATATCCGATGATGTGTAAGCATGATTGAAAGATATTAAGAGTTGTAATCAACTCCAAGATGATGTGATGACTTGAACTTCAAACCAGTAGAGATGAAATCGGCTCTAGATAGGTGAAATAAGTGTCCCAGCTAATGAATAGGATATCCAACTTCATTTACACTGAGAGGAGGTGTGCAAGTGATCATGTAGGAGAAAGGAGAAGGCTTAGGATCAGGGAGTGTGAATGTTGAGAGTCCATAGATTTATCTAGCTTGCAAAGAATCCAAAAGAACACATATTAGCACATCAATAGACTCATGGGAATATACTCGTAAAGAATCCTCTATGGTAGAAGTATGAAAGGAGGAAAGATAATGATGTTCAAAATATTCAAGGAGGATTTGAGAATGAGTGCCATGAACAAAGGAGGAGTTACAGAAGCACGTGGTATCAACTATGGTGAGTGGTATGACACAAATAATTGTTGATCTAGCTAAGAAATCATCTAGGAAGTCACTGAGTTGCGCACAATCTAGAAGACATAGAGAACACTGAATGTGTGATAGAATCACCAACAATGGCAATGGAAGCTCCATTAGTCACTACTTCTTCATTATTAACATCATAAGAAGATGAATCTGGATCTTCAACTTCAAGAGATACAGAAAAAGATGGCTCTTCAATATTTTTCTTCTTGATAGAAAGAGGAAGCATTTGAATCAAAGAGGATAGTGGCAACATGAACTATATGAGAAACTTCTTCATCATGAACAACTTCATCAAAGACAGTAGAGGCCGATAAATCTTGAGAGAGAGTAATCATTGAAGAGCTAAAGGCACTCTCCAAGTTGATAGAAGAATACTCATTGTGCTTTCCCAAAACACTATCCAATGTTGTCTAGAGATCCTTTGGGTATTTAGAAGAATCAATAAGGTACTGCGTGCTTAGAGAAATAGCTAGACATATAGCTCCAAAATATCTATCACAGTCATTCATCCAGACACTTAGCTCTTCATAAGACCCTTCACCAGCTCCAATATATATATATCATAGAGATTTTGTCTCTTTAGAGATGAAATAATCTTAAGTTTCCACTCTTGATAGCTTATGAATGGAGCAAGAAGCAGAAATGATACTCTCAAATCCATTTGAAATTGTACCTACAAAATAAACCTGCAAATCTATAAAAGAGAATTAATAAATGAGCTCTCAAAGATACGATGTCATGTAGAGCTTTGATAACCTAGGCGCTTTGATACCATGTCAGAGTTATAATGTCTTGATGGAAACAAAAAATATATAAATAAGCTAAATATATAGGTAAATAATTAACCTCGCAGAGAATTGCAAAGAATTAGCACAAGGAGAGAAAAAGAAGAATCATGCACACACATTAGGAATGATCAATGAATGATGATTGATATTATTACATAGGTAATACATCCTTATAAAAGAGAATAGAGTTTCTAGGAGACAACTCATGCTAGGTCATAAAGTAGGCTTACAAAATATGATAAACCCCCATGCGTGAATAAAACAGTTTCCTAATTAGACCAATAGATCATGAATTATCTCAAGCATAAGTGAGTGATCATGTGTAAAGGAAAAGATTACTAATCATGGAATATGGAGAGAAAATTGTGGAGGACGAGTTGGCCACAAACGATATTAGTTTCCTAGTTGACTAGATTTACCTTATCCACTGAAAAGTAGGAATAAAGAATTCTAAAGGAATAATCTGCAGGAAGGAGAAGTTGTTAATTTTGGCAATCAATAAAGTTGGCATGATCAAACCAGAATCAGAATAAAGGCGTTCATGGGGTATATATGGAAAGTGTTGACCATGTGGTGCAATTGGATGCCAACTATCTAGGCTAGTGGGTAGGAAATTAATCTAATACTGATTAAATATTTTATCCTAAGTATTAAGTGGGTTTATTATATCCCAACACAACCCCCCAAAATTCATATAAAAGGCAAACACTAATATAAGTATCTTAGTTTTGTGCAACATGTCACAATTTATGGATTTCCATATTCAAATAATTTTTCTAAGAACTATCATACCATCTAGTTCATATTCTATCCAAATCTCTTTGCTCAAGGCCTAAACTTGTTGGGAGATGAGACAGTTATAGAACAAGATGAAGAAAATAACTGGTCCAGTAGATCAAGTGTTGTTCAACAGATTTTGGTTGTGTGATTAACATGGTTTGTTCCCCTTATTCCATCTGTATTATCTTCATTTTCCAATTTCTTTTTCTAGTAAAATGATATGTGAAATGTACATTTACTATTTCCAAGGCTTTGATTCATATATAGTTAATTTGTAGTAACTAACCAAGCATTCTAATAGTTTACGAGCTCTATGGTAGACAAAGAACCACTCCGTGAATGGGTTAATGGTTGTTTCCCATACGTTTTTATTTAATTTAAAGACATGGAATGAGGGATACACTATGTTCCCAAGATAATATTTTCTAGTGGTTGATTGCAACATTCTTTCTATGGTTTATTGTTGCCATCTATTCTACATGGATCCTCAATTTACATATAGTTAAAATTGATTTTAATAAAATATTGGTAGGACATGAGGTTCAGGTTTAGCTTCTGATCTAGTTGTGGTTGATTATATAATTACTTATTAAAAAATTTATCTTTTTAACTATGCATT
This sequence comes from Pseudotsuga menziesii, assembly GCA_001517045.1. Lineage (NCBI taxonomy): Eukaryota > Viridiplantae > Streptophyta > Pinopsida > Pinales > Pinaceae > Pseudotsuga > Pseudotsuga menziesii. The sequence continues at coordinate 664,879 of LPNX011064209.1, forward strand.
TATTATGGTTGTCTAAAAAAGATTATGCTCTATGGTAATATTTCTTAGTTTTTATTATTGTTATTTCAAAAAAAAATTATGAGACACGGACTTTGTTGCTCGCAACCCTCGTTGTAGATTGTTTCTTTTTATTGTATATAATGAAAGATAGGTTATGTGATTTCTGAAATGCATGTTGAGTCACTATTTTCAATATCCATGAAGGGAAATTTAAAAATTTAATACATGGCATGAATCAAGATGAATTTTTCATTTCAACATGTGTATTTTGAAAATATACTCATCGTGATTTCATGAATGTAGGATTATTCATTATTTCAATCATTTTGAAGGGAATATTCAAACATGAGTCAATGTGACCTTGTCATTTAGGCATATAAATTGCTAAAATAAGATTTTTTTTCTCAAGCATTAATATATTAATATAATAATATGCGAGAAGAAAAATTAAGAATTATAAGCAACATAGATGAAATCGCAAAGTTGGTATACATTTTTTTGACAATTGAATTTAGTTTATTGTAAGTTTCAATTTCTCGTTCAAGAGTTTTAGTCAAATTATTTTCTTACACGAGAGTTTTTTATATTCTTGTCCGAGATTTTGAAATTTTCTCATCCAATAGTTTGGTCAGGTTTATGTTGGGTTACTAATTTTCTTGGACAAGAGTTTAAATTTTCTCGCCCAAGAGTTTTTTCAAACCCACCAAACAAACTCTCAGGCCAAACTCTTAGACAAACAATACGATTATGTTTAAACTCTTGTCTGAGAGACTATTTTATATATAAACACCAAAAATCAACTTTTCGGGCACCATACTATTGTATGTCGTCTTTGTTGGGATGCACTCAATAGAACACCGATGAGACTTGTTGGGACGCATGCCTCCCATGTAAAATATTGCACCAGGGTTATTTTCCACACACAACAGTTCTATTATATGCTTTGGTGCTTGTGGATAACCTAGTGCTACTACTAAAGGTGGAAAAATCGCTACTGTAGTGTATATGTTGATGGTGCTAGTGATGGGTGTTAATGTTACTCTGATGTTGGTGCTACTTAAGCTACTATATTTTCTTACATGACTGGGTCCGTAATTTACCCATACGTAATTTACCCACGAAACATCATTCCTCTAGTAGGAACTTTCATCTACTGTTAGCCACTTTCATCCACTGGTTAATTCTTCACCAGCAACCAGTAGCACCAAGTATGTGACCCTTTGTTGAATTAAACATCATGTCTACAAAATTTGACATCATCGAGTATGTAACCCTTACAAATTTTAACCTAAATTGCTTTATTCTTTCCTGTAATACCATTTCATGATGCAATGGTTGGAAAAATGATATTTTTGGAGGGATCCCAACTAAGCAGGTTACTGAGAATTAACTAAAAAATGTGAAAATTTGTAATTCGTTCAATCATAGTAAAAATTGTTTCTAGAGCTTTCCTCAACCTTTCTCGGACCAGATGGGAGTTAAAATTCTCAGGGAAGTTGTTGCATGTAAGGGGGGGATTATGAGTTTTAGTTTATATCTGATTAGTGTCTAATCCCTCATTCCTTTTATTACATTATTTTGATTACGAACTATGTGTACTAGTAGTTATCCGACCTATTTCTTTAACTTTAGGACATATGCATGTATATTACACACCTAACTTGTAGGGCATGTTATAAAGGAAACTTCCCTCATTTCTCATAACCCTTTCTCATTTTTCAAGTGCTCGCCTAAAATTTAGGTCATCCTTGGTGTCTAGGTACATTTGTTGTTTTATTTCTCTATGGAATTTTTTATTTTTGAACTCATCCCAACAACAAACAAGGGGTCACAGATCATGGATATTCCCAACAACAAACAAGGGGTCACGACCTAGTCCTGGGAATGTTCAAGATAGTCACAACCCAATAAAAATAGTCATGGCCTAGTTTATGTAGCTTACAACAACCATCGCACAACTCGGGTAGATTTAGAACAACCAAAAATCATCCCTAGTAGGATTACAAGGGTCACGACCCAACACTAGTAATTATAGGAGTGATCTCACCCCAGTAAAACAACCTTAAGGCATCCCTAGCGACTGTAACAAGAATCTGTATTGTTTTAGTTGAAGAATGTTCAAACCATTTTGAAGAATTTGCTGTCTTGAGTGATAAGTATGGTTGAACCCTTTTAACCAATTTATTGTCTTTCGGTGATGGTTATTATTTAAGTTACACTAAAAGTGACTATTCAAACCCTATTATCCAGTTTGTTGTCTTTCCCACTTTTTCAAGGGTTGGAAATTCATGTTTATATTCATATTAAACTAAAGTGCTAAAAATTCAATTTCATAGTAAACTCACTTTCACTTTAAAATTTCAGCACTCTATCATATTTTTCAATGTGTAATTTCATGATCTTTTTTTTTATTTTTTCTATGTCCTCGAGGAATTTGATTAACCTATTCCTAATTCCATTTTAATATATCTATATATCATAATCTACTGTGATTTGTTTTGACCAATTGTATTCATAATTCAATTTTATTTTGTGAAGTGGGTTCATACTAATAAAATGGTTAAATGAGGTAACAAAACAACATCAAGAGGATGTTATAACAAGGGGTATTTATCCTCTCTCTTGGTTTCATGAAATATGCCCCACTTGTTTAGATGGTAAGTGTATACGCTTATGCACAAACGTTTTTTACTTCCCTTGGGAGAGGAGTAGTTTAACTAAAAAGGAAACCACTCTAATGTATAAATAACATATACAAGCTATAATCAAATGAGACTAGTTGGTGTGAACTAGTTGATGTTACAGGATGGTCTGGTACGAATAGAAGGGAACATATGGTTATGGTATGCGATCTCAATTACTATTCCTAATATGGGATAGAACCCTATTGTTTCTACTTTTGGTGGCTACTTACTCATGTTGTGAATTTTAGGCTACTTTTTGATGCCATTTGAGTTCCCAGGTTTTATCTCTTTGTTGTTTGATGACTAAGAATTGCCTTTTTAACCACAAATTCAATTATAAATTCATGGTTATATCTTTAAAAGTTCCCAAAACTCAAGAACAAATGATTATCCCTGTCGATCTACTTCAAAAAAGTGGGCATATTTAGGAATTATGGATGTTGATGCCCAGAATTCACTTCCGTTACAAGAAATGGTGCTATTATGCTTTCCTATTCTTGAAATTTGCTTAGTTATCATTGTTGTATCAGTCAATGGACCACCCAGAATTCATTATAAAACTTGAATTAATGGCATATGTATCCCTTAATGTGTTTCAAATATGAGAGTTATTACTTGTCTCATTAGTCATGAAGGCTAGCAAGCAAACATATGTGAGTTAAGACATGCCTCATTGATTCCCTTTTGCTTGCACTATTGCAGAAAAGGAGATGTTGAGCATATATTTTGGGTTTGTTTCTTTGTGAGGTCTTTTGTGAGAATTTTTTTAATCGTTTCTCTTATCTAACTTTTTGTCCACTTCATGGGAGGGTAGTGTTGTTTGGAAGCCTTGATTTGTTTTTGTTACTTGTTCAACCTATTTGATCAGTGGTCATATTAATGGATCTTTCATTCTTATGGAAAATTTGGATTACCTTCTTTGTAAACTACAAATGCTTTGTTATGTAGGATATAACAACATATCCATTGTTGTTTGTGTCCTTCTTGATTTTTCCAACATCCCTAGATGTCAGGAGGATGACATACCTCTCTTGTCTTTCCTTAGTAATAACACTCTTGAGGCTTGTTAAGTTTGTCCCTTTTCCTCATCATACATGACCTTTGAGTAAAATATTCCAATTATGCATGGTCATTCTCACTCTAAATACTAAGACTCTAACATTCCACATTGTTCCATGCAAGAACCTTATTGAAATATGTGCAGTCATACTCAATCGTTTTTGTATCTAGTATGGTCATCCTTCATCATAGAAATCTTTCCCCAAGTTTAAGATACTTTGGGTTTCATCGACATTGACAATTTTCTTATCAAATCAAGCTTGGAGGTTGTATTATGTCAGTGTTACCACTTGAAATTGCGAGTTCATTTTGCATTTTTTTAAGCATTATTTTCGGTAGCATTTTACCAGGAGATGTGAACTTTGAGAGATTAGTACGAGTCATTGTTTTGAGCATCACCTTGTTTATCATGAATGGTAGAAATAGTGATGGAGAAGCATGTGATTAACTTATCTTTCACATGATTGGAGGAGTGTTTCATTATTGAATTGATATATTTGGAGGAAATATTGCACATGTGGTAGCATTTCACCATTTGGACCTTCCTCGTATGGTGATGATAAAACTTCTAGTTTTTGTATGGAACACTTGTGGACCGCATACATTGAGAGAGAGAGATAATAAAAAAAATTCTCTTGTCTTGTGGTTAAAAGGGTTGTCTTCCCACCTTATTGTGACACCTCTTCTTGACTTGTGACTAGCCTTGTCTGGGCTTAGTCTTGTGGTGACTCATTTCTTTTTGGTCATATGTCCTAGCGCCTCTCTTTGAGTGTGGTAACTTGACCCTTGATCTTGTTCTTGGATGCTCTTATGGTTCTAATTAGGGATTTGAAGGTTGATTACAACTTCTCTCTCCCTCATGTGTGAGCCATGGATTGTTCTTAGATTGTTGAAGGGTGTCGTTGCTTTTTTTTGGCCTATATTGAGGCAGCCACTAACTATTCTTGGACTGTGGAGGGTGTTGATGCTTGTTTGACTCTATTTTTGGGTGGTGTTTCTTGTACTTAGGGTGTTTTTTCCTGTTGATAAGGATGCTACCTGTGTGGACTTATTTTGGAATGTTTTCTAGGGAAATTGCCTATATAGACTATCTTGTATGTGTTTTTTGTCATCTTGTTACTATTGCGGACTGTTTTTGAGAGTTGTTTCCTGTGTGGATTGTTCTTTTGGTGTTGTGAGTCTTCTTATGACTACTGGTGCCCTAATTGAGGATGATATTTCTTATCTGAGGGTTTTGTTTTTTATTTGAAGGCTCTCATCCTCTTCTAAGTCATCCTATGAGGATGTCCCTGCTTGATTGAGGCTTGTTTGGCACTGTTATAAGGGTTTATGGTTACTGTTTAGTATTGTGTGATCTTGTAAGGTTTTTGAGGTTGTCATTTACTATTGGATATTTGCCAGGTGCCTCTATTGATGTCTTCGGGTTGTTCTTAATCATTCCATACCTTTTCCATACCTTTGCACTCTATAGTGTACATGTCTAACCCTATTCTACAATACTTTACCTCTCTCTCTCTCTCTCTCTCTCTCTCTCTCTCTCTCTCTCTCTCTCTCTGGAAATATTGAACCACTACAGACACAAGGTTGTTTCCCTATCCCGAAACACTCAGTACTAGAACAAAACAATCACAAGATAAAAGAACTTTCCCTAAGATTGCATAAACTTCTTGAATTGAATACTCTTCTTACCTTCCATAGGTTGTAAAGGTTGGTATTTGGAGGTCTTGATCTATGCGTATGTCCTGCAAGATACACAACAAAAACACTAAGTAGATCAGAGTAACAAGCCATTCTATGATCTTATGTCAATGGACAAGGAATTCAACAATCAACATGATGATAATCAAATATAGTTGAATGTTTATGGGAAAGAAACCTTTATTTGTATAAAAAACATGAAGAGAGAGAGAGCATACAACCTAAGCCTTGGTGTTGATAACCCTTCTCCAATGAACTTTACCTTAAAGCCTCAAGCTTTCCTACTAAACACTCACTAATATTGGCTAAATTTGGCCATAGTTTGGATACAATAGCACATTCTTCTCCCCCTTACCCATGAGGGGTAAGCTGGTATTTAAAGGCATGAGAGGATAGAATAGGTCGAGGGCTTCATGGGTGAGGTGTATTGAGGATACTATAATGAGGGATCTCGAGCTCCAGATGTCCTAAACCATAAGGATGAGCCTCCACGAAGGAAAGCTTTGAGAAACCTCTCGAAGCTTCTTCTTTTTTCCTTTATAACTTGAGAACCACCTCTTATCCAATGGAAAAGGGAGTTACCAGGTGAGCACTACACATTGTACATGGGAAACAGGCAGTGGTACCGCTTATTGCATACAACAAAAGAGCATTGTTGGTATAGGTAACACAGTTTGTATACAAGCAAAGCGCGATGGTGGCCAAAAGTATGAAAATGTCCATCCTTGTTTATCCCTAACTTCAATTCTTAAGGAATTAAGGAAAATGTTGAGATTTTGGTCTCTTAACACAGTGTTGACAAGAATTAGGTATAACAAAATCCCCCCCAAAGCATGAGGTTGGAGAGGAAGGATAGGTAAAGGATTTGCAAGAACAAGTTATCACTGTTCAAGGAAATAGACCAAATATCAGGAATCTTCAACAACCCAGGCCATTCTGCAGTGCAATTACATTTTGATACATGTCGATAGGACTCACAACATGGTTGCTGAATAATACAACACAGATCCATGCTAGACATAAACAATCATGGCTACTAGAATACAACATATATCCATGAAAAGAAGACTCAAACTTGGACATAGCTACCAGATATACAATCTAGATCTTTGTCATACATACCAAATTTAAGCATAGCCACGACCATAAAAATATGGATCCATGTTATGACTCATACAAATACTCCATCGCAACCTGGGGAAAGCAATCAGCTCTTTAACATACACCTAGGGTCTTCGTCTCGTCTTCAACAAAGTACGATTCTAGCCATGTGAATACATTTCTTGAATTCGAACATGATAGAAACCACTTGATTATCGGTAAATAATGAGAAATATTAACAAGTGCGAGGGAGACCACCATTAATGTCGATGATTCCCAAGGCACCCCGGTACATTCCTTCAAATATGAATAGATGACATGATGTCGAACACTCACTCAATATTTCGAGCAAAGTTCAATGATGTAAACCTATTGTCGAAAGCAAGGAAATTTGTCGTGGATGTAAACAGATCTCAAGGTACTTATTTGTTTCTAAGACTAATTCTCGAAAGATATGTTGAGGTTGATAGGAATAGTCTTATCAAAGAAGTTCCATGATGAATCCTTCATCAACGACATGAAACACAGAACAAAGTTCTAGAATTTGAGTATGAAGTAACCATAGGACTGACTCAAAGCTAACTGACATGAAAATAGGTTTGACTGCAGAGGGTAAATCTCAGCATGACTCTCCTTTCAACATCGGGTAGCATGACCGAATACTTGGTAGCATTGACTTGACGAGGAAGATACCAAGACATAATGCGACGTTGAACGATGCATTGTTTGAAATACTCAAAGGAGTGGCATGACTAATGAAATTGGATCGACTCGGAGACAAGGTGAATAACCAATGGTTTGAATGAAATGCAGACAAGTGCCATGTTCAAAGGTGACTAAAACTAACCTTATTACAAATGAAATATAGTTCCATTCCGTCAATTTCCCCATCATGATTGATGAGTGCCTCTTTTTGTTTTATTGAGTTCAAAGAAGGTAACAAACACTTGTTGCAGCTTATCGTGAGATAAGTTCATTCTCATATGTTTTCTAGACCTGAGAAAGGAGGGGTTCGTTCCCAAAAGAGGGTTTCTCAGTGTTTAGTTTAATGAATCCATTGAAAGTAAACTCGGTATCGTTCACATTTAGAGAGTTTGAACGAAGTGGAAGAAGACTCCAAAAGGTCCTTTTTCGTAAAGTTAGTATCTAAGGCCTAAAAAGTATAAAATAATACCTTTAAGAACTCTTCTATTCAATGACTAGAGTATACCTTTTTTCATAACTAGTCAATCCAAACCAAAAAAGGGGTAAACTATCGTCGGAAAGAAAAATCTTAAGGTCATTTTACGAGCATGAAGATGACAAGTTTTCTCAGCAATATTTTCACATTTTAAGAGTCAGAAAAGATCTTAAAGAGGACTCTATTAGGGTTTCCTTTTTGTAAAAAGGATTAACGAGTCCGAAAAAAGAGGTAAAATTTGACTCGAAAACTTAGTACTAGGGTTTAATGAGCACGACTACAGTTTTAAAATAGCGCTCATAAACTTTTTTTGTTTTGATCGAGAATAAAAAGACAAAAGAAAACTCCTCCATACTCGAAAACATCAACTCTTCATGACTTGCAACTCTTAAAAAAATTATTAGAACCTTATTTAATCAAAAAATGAACTTTATATGACCACATTAGTGAAAAAAATTAATAAATTTATTAAAATAAAACCAAAATAGTAAATAAAAACTAGTAAAAAGTTTAAAACATTTACCATTTTGTTTTTAACCCATTTGGAGAGAAAATTAACCCCTTTGGAGAGAAAATTTGGACTGTGGATTGCAAAGGATATGGGAAACCATTCAACAAACCATATGGACCAAGTAATTCTTAAACTCCTCTATCTTTTCATGGTTTCATTTTTATACATTTTTGTGTTTTGGGGGTCGTTTCCCAAGGGGAAATTGCGCATTGCAGGAACCGCGCTTTTCCCTTTTAGGAACTACGATGCCAAGCAACACCACACATTTCCCTAAAGGAAATTGCAGTGCCACCGCTCTGTCTAAAAAGGACAAGTGTGGTGGTGCAAACTACCCAAAAATGTGTAAAAATAAGCCAAAGTAATGATTTCAAGCAGTTTTAACTGATTAAAGTGATTTCTAATACTCCATTTTGCATGTTTGACAGGTTGGATTACTAAAAATGGTGATATGGAAGGAACAGGAACATGAAATGGATGATATTAGTGGGACCAATGACAAAGGAACCATGAATTTGGACTCCTCGAGTTCTTCAAAGTACCCAACATGAGGGCACAAATCAAGTTACTAGAATATATACTCGGCATGTGGAATCCTGAACAACAACATTTCGAGGTGAGTGCTCACATTTTGACTGTGGAAATGGAGGATATCTACTTCCTGACAGGATTATCTAGGCGAGGGGTGCTTGTTTCCCTAACTGGTCCTTGTGGTTGGGACATCACTACATAGGGATTGATCGACCACTACTATTTCCTGGGCACGTAGATGAGTGGGAAGAAAATTCCCATCAAGAATGTGATGGACCTACCCTTGCGGACGGTCCTATTTACTAAGAAGCGCATTTACGGTAGCCAAGGGGATCACCAACCCTATAGGGCACACATGTTTTATACCTTGGAAGCCATGGCCCCAACTATATTCAACTTGGTTGAGGCCTTGTTGGCCACATTCAAAGAACAAATCACCAAGTATCATCGTGGAGAGCTAAAGAAGTTCAGGTATGGCACCATCTTAGTGTCATTTTTCTGGAGAGAGTTACACTATTGACGCCACAAGTAGCCTTCACTGATATTAGAGTACGAGACCCACGTATGCTCAAGTGGGTAAATATTATGGCCTGCCATGGTGGAAAGGAACCTAGAATAAAGTATGGGGCCTCTTTATTTCGTTGGTTGGATGACCAACTCCTCATGGTTGAGGACTATGCCTACGCAGGAATGGAATTTCGAGGAGAACCAGACCTACCTTTACCTGAGGATGAGCAGTGGGGGGGAATCGGTCAATATGACACCAAAATATAATGTTTTGTATGTTTTTATGTCTTTTAATGATTCTTATGAGGTGATACTAAGACACACTTCCTACTGTGCAGATGTAGGGATAGAGAGACCAAGAGGATCGTCTCGGATTGACAAGTGAGCTGGTGTTCGATTCGTGCATTAGGGTGATGATGAGATGAGTGGGCTCTAGGAAAACCTCAATAGGCTCACACTTGATATTCCTGACATCTCGGTGGATGACCTCCCTAGGAGGTACCAGAGGCACACGGCTCGTGTGTTGGGTCGCTTTGGCCGCTTGCTGCGTAGAGTAGTGAGGGCTATCATGTGCTATCATGAGCATCAGTAGGGCTCGGTAGGATTATACACTGAAATCTAGTACCTTCAGTATTCTTGTCATTTTGTATTGTTTAAAGCTAGTAGGATTTAGTATAGGTATTGGGACCACATTTTTGTAAAACACTTTATATCTATTATATACAAACTCACTTTTGTGGCCTACATGATTTGGTAATGGAATATTATTTACATGGATTTCATCTTTCACACAATTTATTTACAATGTTTCATGTTATTTTACTTATCAATGAATAAAGAATGGGAAATGTGCCAATCCAGCATGTAATTAACTAGTGAATCAACAATTGAGTTATATGATCTTGGGATGTGTTGGTAAGCAATAGATTCAAATAATCTCTCAAGAAAATGTGCTCTTCGAAAATACAAAGAAACATCAGGTTTTGGATGGCGTATACATGGTTCAATTGAGAAAACAAGAGCTTAGAGTCCAAATAGATGAGCAGGTGATTGATATCACGAGACGAAGACTCGGTTAACAACCCTACCACTGCATGTTACTCAACAATGATATTGGTAGCAAGACCTAGGAAAAATCCCCCTGAACTAACTAGGTCATCGTCTTGGGAATAGAGTACCCAGGATGCTGAAGCGACATTCAGGGTATGGTAGCTAGCATCGTCAACAAAATCATAGTAGAGATTCATCTGCAGAATTTACAACATAAAATGGAATAAGCAATGTCGAAAAAGACCCAAAACTACACTACAAATAATAAAACCACACTAACAGTCAATATATACAAATATTTACAAGGTACGGATGCAATATGTCCTAAGCATAGTACCTTTTCAGGTCCAGCCCATTATGAGGCTTCCCAAAAGGTGTTCCATCACAGTCCACTAATTCATAGGCCCCCTTTTGCAGGACTTTGTTAACGATGTAGGGCATGCACCACATTGATTCCAGCTTCCCTTTCCCCAATTTATCATGTTTTTTATCGTAATTCAGAACAAGGTGTCCTTCACTGAAGACCCAAGGTTGAACAGATTTATCGTATTAATCCTTGACTCGTTTCTTGTGCAACTCATTAGCAAGAGAAGCATATTGCATGTCTCATCAAGGTTAGTTAGATAAAGGAAGCATTCTCCCTCGGTAGAGGTGTTGGGTAGAAGCTCAACATCTAGTTTCAGTGACGGAATTTTGCATTCAATAGGTAAAACGACTTCCAGCCCATAGACCAATTGGAAAGGTGTGAAACCGATTGTTGTTTTCATGGAATTTCTATAGGCCCAAAGTGCTGAAAAGAGAGTTAAATGACAATTTTACTTGTATTCTCTAACCATCCTACAAAGCATGGCCTTAAGGACTTTGTTAATGGATTCAACCTGGAAATTAGCCTGTGGATAGTAGGGGGTTGAGGTTTCATGACACAAACCCAACTTTGGCACTTACCTCAGCCATCAACTGATTACAGAAATGAGATCTATGATCAGTCACTATATCCTGAGGAACTCCAAACCTAGCGATGACATGGTTAAACAAAAATAGGGCGACATCCTTACCATCCTCAGCATATGTAGGCATTGCCTCATCCCATTTCATGAAATAATCAACAGCTACTATGATGTAATTGTGCCCCCTGGTTGAGGCAGGCTTACAATGCATGAAATATATCCCCCATTTGGAAAAAGGACCAACGACAATGACGGGGTGTAACGGAGCAAGGTGGGAACTCTTTTTTGGATAGAAAAGTTGACATGGTGGGCACTTTTTGAACGCTTCGTGGCAATCCTTGAATATCGAGGGCCAAAAGTAACCAACGCGAAGGATTTTTTGAGTTGTATCCATCCCATAAAGATGACCACCATAAGATCCATAGCGGAAATCATCCAATACTTTTTCAGCCTCGTCGTGTGTTAAACATCATCGGAGAATGGAATCAATACCACGTCTGTATAAGTTATCATTGAGAATGAGATAATATTTAGCGTGTTATCGAATACACCGACGATCATCGTGAGATAGGTGAAGCTGAAATCTATAATTTTGGAGATATGTGATCAAATATACATATCAAGGGTTAGTTGTGTTGATCAGAACAAGAAATCATTAGGAAATGATTCATTTGGCTCGGTTTCCTTGATAGCACAGGGAATATCACACATCCGCTCCGCAAAAACTAGAGATTTCTTCGAAGTGGTATTAGTGAATTCAAGGTCAAATTCTTGGAGGATAACGATCCATCGAGAATATTTCCCCCCTGGTACCTGACGAGTCAAGATGTAGTACATGGGTTTCTGATCCGCGAGAACAGTAGTTGTGTGAAGTAGGATGTAATGACGAAAACGTTGTACAGCAATGGCCATAGCCAAAGATAAATTCTCCATGTGTTAGTACCAAGATTCTGAGTCTAGAAGACTCTTACTAATATAATAAATCATATGTTCTTCTCCATTTGAATCCTCCTGCACTAGAACCATACCAATGGTAGTAGTTGAGGCAGTGATGTAAAGCATAAAATATTTTGAAAAATTCGGGGGGTGTATCACAGGCGAGTGTGTTATAGTGTGTTTCAAATTATGAAAATCTCATTGAGCTTAATCATCCCTATTAAAAGGATTGTTCTTCTTCAACAAATGCATATAACCATGCGTTTTCTCTACAAAATTGCACATGAAATGGCGAAGAAATTTTGCCTTCCCTTTCAAACTATGGAGTTCTGTGATGTTGGTTGGGGGTTGTAAGGACACAATTGCAGCAATTTTCAAGGGCTCAATTTGGATACCATATTTGGAAACAACAAAGCTAAGAAGGCATCATGTTTCCACATAAAAGGCATAATTATGTGGATTAAGTCAAATATTATAATGATGGCATCAAAGGAAAATGTCCCTAAGATGCCTTAAATGATCCTCTCTCCCTTGTGAATGAGTGGGAAGGTCATCCAGGTATGGATCCACAATGTGCTTGATATTGTGAAAAGCATAGGACATGGCTCGTTGGAATGTAGCTCCAGTGTTTTTCAAGCCAAAAGGTAGCTTACGATAATTAAAGGTTCCCCATGGGAAAATGAATGTCCTTTTGTGCTAATCAGTGGGTCGTATTTCAATCTAATTGTAGCCAAAGAATCCATCCATAACGGAAAAGATGACACTTCCAGCACAATTATCAATTATTTGATCGATGTGAGGGGTTGGAAAGTTGTCCTTCGGACAAGCTTTGTTTAATTCCTTGAAATTGATGCAAACCCTAATAGTGCCCTTCATCTTGGAAACAGGAACAATATTAGACGCCCACTTAGTTAATGGCACCAGATAAATAATACCAGCTTTCAAAAGTTTTTCAACCTCATATTTTATTGTTGTAGATTTCCTCGGGTGGCCCTAAAGGATTTTCTGCCTAACCGATTTTATCGTCGGGTAAGTCTTGATCTCATGTACTATGATGGATGGATCAATCCCTAGCATTTCTTCATAACTCCAGGAAAAAACGTCTTGGAACTCCTTGAAAATAGCTTGGTATTCTTCAATTTCTATTGTTGAACAATCATGTCCAATGTGAGCATGTTAAACAATCCCTAGATTCATCGATATGTCTATGGGAAAAGTGTGAGTAATGTTTGTTAGATTTTTATCAATTAGACAGTATTATCTTAGGATCTTATCTAAGAGAATAACATGCATAGAAATCAATCACAAGAGACAATAGACACAAATATTTTCCTCAAGGAAACCATAAAGGAGAAAACCGCGCAACTTCCTCAGAGATAGAATGAGCACCAATGGTAGCAGTAAAACCCAAAGACAAAAAGATGATATCCAACAGTTGTTCTCTCTTTGACTTGAGCGAGCTTCTTCTCTCTCACCTATACGTTATAGCTCGGTGAGTGTGTGTTTGAAATAGAGGGTCTCACTCTCTATTTATACTAGTTTCTGACTTGACAATCACATACCAAGGTCGACTTCTCTAGGAGAGTCTAATAACCCTAGTGCCCCGAAACTGTGGGTACTTTGACCCCTGATCAACTAGGAGGGTTAACCTCTATGAATTTACATGATTTGTTTACATTAATGATTCTCCTGATAGGAACATTGGGGATCAATGAAATACAATATATGAAATATACAAGTGAATACATTCTGAAGTTACAAATAAATCAACAATCCCTCTTAACTAGGAAGGTATTCTCTTGACACAATACATCAGCACAAGTCTTTGTCACTGGATCAAGTCTGGATCATCATCAAAGCTATATCATCATTGGATCATCACTAGATCATCATCAAAGTTGGATCATCACTAGATCATCATCATCATCACTGCTTCCACTATCTCGATCAACTGGTGCTATCTCTCAATTCTTCTCGTCAAAGGAAGTTCTACAGAGCCAGCCTTTTCTCATGTTGGTTGTAGGCCTAGCCTCCATGTAGGTATTCATATTCTTCAACACTTATATCTGACCATGGGAGAAACACATCCAACATCCATGTCAGAAAATCCCGCCCAACACTTACATCTAACCATGGGAGGAACACATCCAGCATCCATGTCAGAAAGGCACGCCCAGCACTCACATCCATCGACATGGTAGGACACACCATCTGCCATCTGAGGAAAGGCCTAGCACTTACATCTGCTGGCATGATAGGACACACCATCTATCATCCAAAAAAAGGGCCGGCACTTACATCTACTGGAATAGTAGGACATGCCATCTACTATCCAGAGAAAGGACCAGCACTTACATCTGACCTAGTCAAAAAGGCCCAGCACTTACATCTGACCCAGTCAGAAGGCCCAGCACTTACATCTAACCCAGTCAGAAAGGCCCAGCACTTACATCCTCTGGCATAGTAGAAACACCATCTACTATCCAAGGAAAGGATCGGCACTTACATCCACTGGCATGGTAGGACACACCATCTACCATCCAGAGAAAGGCTCTGCACTTACATCCACTGGCATGATAGGACACACCATCTATCATCTGAGGAAAGGCTTTGCACTTATATCTGACCATGGGAGGACCCACCTACCACCATGTCAGAAGGGCTCCACACTTACATCTGACCATGGGAGTAACCAATCCTGCCACCATGTCAGAAAGGCTATGCACTACATATGACCATGGGAGGACCCACTTACTACCATGTCAGAAGGGATCTGCACTTACATCTGACCATGGGAGGAACCAATCCTACCACCATGTCAAAAGGACTCTACACTTATATCTGACCATGGGAGGACCCGCCTACCACCATGTCAGAAGGGCTCACAGACTCATCACTTCCCCTTGTAAGGAACCTCAATTTGGAGAAAACCATGCTTATCCTGAAGTACTCAAACTTCACTATGGCTAATGGCTTAGTCAACACATCATTTATATGCTGGTCTGTTGCAACATACTGGAGATTCACTCCTCCTCTCTACACCATATCCCTGATATAGTGATATTTGATCTTGATATGCTTCAACTTCTCATGGAACATTGGGTTCTCCGACAACTTCACACAACTCTAGTTGTCACAATATATACAAGTAGCATCCAACTAGAGATCAAATAAATCAGATAGTAGCTTCCTCAGCCACACTGCCTCACAACTAGCCAAACAAGTTGTGACATACTCTACTTTGGTGTACTCAGTGCCAGGCAAGGCTGCTTCCTGCTAAACCAAGAGATCACACCTTATTCCATACTGAAGCAACACCCCAAAGTGCTCTTCCTATCAATGGCACCGCTTTCCCAATCTGAATCCACATAACCTTCCAGGTTAATCTTTTGATTTGCCTCATACTTGAGCCCATAATCAACTATACCCTTCAAGTACCTCAGAATATGCTTTGCAGCAATCAAGTGAACATGTCTCAGATCCGTCAGGAACTGGCTCAAGGTGTTCACAACAAAGAAAATATATGGTCTCGTATTTGTTAGGTACATAAAGGACCCAATAATCTGATGATACATCATAACATCAAATGACTCTGATGAAGCATCACTCAATAGCTTCAGGTTTGATGCCATAGGTGTGGTCATGGCCTTGCAGTCCATTATCTCGAACCTCTTCAAGATCTCTACTACGTACTTCCCTTGTCCTAGGGAGATTCCATCTGTATTCTACCACACCTCCATGCCTAGAAAGTAGTGCATCATACCCAAGTCCTTCATCTCAAACTCGGCAGCAAGCTTCCTCTTTGTATCAACAATCAACCAACCCTCACCTATTACAAATGGGTCATCTACATACATTAGGAGTATCACCAGGTTCCCTTATTCAACCTTGTAGTAAATGTTGGAATCCACTTTACTCTTGGTAAAGCCCAAACTAGTCATGAAGTTGTCAATCCTGCCATACCAAGTCTTGGGTGCCTGTTTCAAACCATACTGGGATTTATTATATTTACACACATGATTTTCCTTGTCATGTGTCTCAAAACCGAGTGGTTGCTCCACATACACTTCCTCTTCCACTACACCATTCAAGAAAGTAGTCTTGACATCTATCTAGTGTATCTTCCATTTCATTACTGCAGCCAAAGCAAGTACTGATCTGATGGAAGTGTATCTGGATACAGGTGCAAAAGTTTCTTCATAATCTATTCCTTCTTTCTGGGAGAAGCCATGAGCCACAAATCTTGCTTTATATTTCTCTATGCTTCCATCTGCAGCATGGTTGATCTTGTAGATCCACTTGGAAGTCACAACAGACTTCCCCTATGGGCTTGGTACAACATCCTAGACATCATTCTTCATGATCAACTGGTACTCCTTGATCATAGCATCCTTCCATTCTTTCTTCTCTACCACTTCTTCATAGTTGGAAGGTTCTTCATCAATGATGTCACATAATAGGGCTACATAACTGAAGTAGGACCTCGTTCTTTTCCTCTCTCTGTGCATTTCTTCTAGAGCCCCATATCTTTTTGCACCTTGGATAGCCTCTCATGCCCATGCAAGTTTCCTCTTGTGAGGATTCTTCTCTTGGGGTGGATCTAGAGGTTCCTGGGGTTCTTCTGTTTCTTGATTTTCATCTTGATTTGCATTGTTCATAGTTGTATCTTGAATTCTGGGTGCTTCTGCTTCTTCAAGGTCTTCAATAGGTTTCTTTTCTGGATTTGTTGTAAGCTGAGTCTTCGTCAAATGTTACGTCTCTGCTGATGTGATCTTCTTGAACCCTAGGAAGTATATTCTGTAAGCCTTTGAGCTTTCACTATATCCCACAAATATACCCTTCTTCCCTGAAGGATCTAACTTCGTCCTCTTTTCTTTTGGAATGTGTATGTACACTGGACAGCCAAATATTCTGAGATGGATGACTTCTGGTTTCTTTCCAAAAAAGACTTCTTCGGGTGTCTTTTTCTTGAGTACTCTGTGTGGAGTACGGTTCTTTACATACACAGCTATCCTGGAAGCTTCTGCCCATAAATGCATGGGAATATCTTGATCATGAAGCATTTCCCTTGCAGCTTCCATGATTGTTATGTTCTTGCTTTATGCAACCCCATTCTATTGTGGATTATATGGAGTGGTCAACTCCCTATTAATTCCTGAATCTCTGCATAATTCTTTGAATTCATTTGATGTGAATTCTCCGCCATTATATGATCGAAAGGTCTTGATTTTCTTTTCTGTGTGGTTCTCAATCAAGGCTTTGAATTCTTTGAACTTGTTGAATACTTCATCTTTGTTCTTCAAGAAGTATATCCATGTGTTCCTAGAAAATTCATCAATGAAAGAAACATAGTATACATACCCACTCAATGAACTGGATGACATTGGACCGCATACATCGGAGTGGATGATTTCCAACATTCCTTTTTCCTTGCTCTCGCTACTTGGAAATGTCTTCTTTGTGTTCTTTCCTTTTGCACATCCTTTGCAAACACCTTCATGCTTTTCCTGTATTTCTGGAAGACCTTCAACAACTTTACTTGCAAGTGGTAGTGCCCTATAGTGCACATGTGCAAGCCTTCTATGCCAAATTTCATTTGGCTCTACTAATTCTTGGACGAAGGCTTGTTCTGGCTGGCCCTTTAGCTTGTATAAGCCTCCCTCTTGCTCTCCAATCACTAATGCATCATCTATAGTCTTTCCCGTTGGCCACATAAGGACTTGGCCATCTACAAATGCAACCCTTATACCTTTTGCATCCAATGAAGATATGGAGAGGGGATTTTTCTTTAGTCCTGGTACAAACAAGACATCCTTCATTTTCATAGACTTTCCAGAGTCTATCTTATAGGACGATTCACCACTACCTTTTATTCAATACTAGTAGTCATCCCCAAGTTTCACCTTGTGAGGTGACTCATGTTCGGACAGTTTCACAACGGATTCTTTGAATCCCGCCATACGCTTGGAAGCCCCATTGTCTATAAGCCAATCATTGCTTCCATGTGTGACAGTTCCCGTGAGGGAAAAAATCAGAACATTTTCTTCATCACTTGAAGAATCATCACTTTCTTTTTTTATTCTCTTTATGGAAGGTTCATCATCCTCTGTAGTGTGAGCATTATCTCTTCTTGTGTTTCCCTTCTTCTTGTGAGAGTTACTCTTATTTCTAGTACAATCTCTGGCATAGTGTCATCTCTCATCACAAGTAAAACATCTGAGTTTAGATAGATCTTTGTTAGATATTCTAAGGTTATCTTTTTGGTGAGAATGCTTACCTTTGGGATGATGATAGTCCCTTTTGCTTTTCTTGGAGTGTACTGTGAGAGATTGATCTTCACTTCCCATCTTTTCTTCTCGGGATACTATTCGAGCTTCTTCTTGTGAGAAATCCTCCCACAGTTTACTGAAAGTGACTAGCTTTCTTCTATCACAAATCCCTTGAATTAAGGAGTCCCATGACCTAGGGAGACCATTCAAGGTGGTCATCACAATCTCTGCCATCTCCACTTCTTCTTCTACTGCTTCAAGTTGTTCTTTGATCTGGGAGACCCTTATAAAGTATGACTGTATGGTCTCTGCATTCTAGATCTTCACATTCTTCAACTGGTTCCTCAAAGTCATCTTCTGATTTATGTTCTTCCCTTCAAATATTTTGGTCAAGGCATCAAAAATATCTTTAGGTGTGTTTAGGGAGGACACATGTGGTATGAGGTGATCCTTGATTGAATCAGCAATAATCCTCTTGGACTTGATCAAGTTCTTCTTGTGTAAGTCCTTAGCCTCATCTCCCTCTGGAACTGGAACCTCTCCACTAATGTAGGAGTCCAATCCATTTTCTTCAAGAACTAGGGAGATCCTATACTTCCATTCTTAGAAGTTATTAGCTCCCTCAAGATTTCCATCAAGCTTGGTCTGATTAGACATGTTTAACTGAGAACCTCAAATGGCAATACAAAAGATTTAGATCTTACCAATTCTAGAAGCTGAAAACTGGATCTGGAGCTGATCTTCTGCAGTGTTGGTTTTCTGGTTCCAGGAAAAATTAGGGTTTGACTTTCCCAGATTTCTACCCAACCAAAAACCTTGATTTTTGTCTCTAAAATTCTATTTTGAGGAGGAGAGTAAGCCTATGTTGGGCTCACTCAAAAATTCCACTTTTGTGAAAATCCCTAATTTCCCGATGCAGTGGTAGGTCAAAAACTGAAGGTGCTCAGAAAGATGCGCCCTTCAATGGAGAGTCATCCTAGCCTACTTTTGCTGATGGATTGTGGAGAAAGACCAAAAAAGTAAGAATCCCTAGCTTCTGTAGCTGCACAGTGTCTTCTTCTTAGGTTAGCTCTGATACCATGTTAGATTTTTATCAATTAGACAGTATTATCTTAGGATCTTATCTGAGAGAATAACATGCACATAAATCAATCACAAGAGACAATAGACACAAAGATTTTCCTCAAGGAAACCACAAAGGAGAAAACACTGCAACTTCCTCAGATATAGAATGAGCACCAATGGCAGTAGTAAAACCCAAATACAAAAAGATGATCTCCAACAGTTGTTCTCTCTCTCACTTGAGCGAGCTTCTTCTCTCTCACCTATGCGCTATAGCTGAGTGAGTGTGTGTTTGAAATAGAGAGTCTCACTCTCTATTTATACTAGTTTCTGACTTGACAATCACTTACCAGGGCCGAGTTCTCTAGGAGAGCCTAATAACCCTATTGCCCCAAAACTGTGGGGACTTTGACCCTTGATCAACTAGGAGGGTTAAGCTCTATGAATTTACATGACTTGTTTACATTAATGATTCTCCTAATAGGAACATCGAGGATCAATGAAAAACAATATATGAAATATACAAGTAAATACATTCTGAAGTTACGAATACATCAACAATGTTGCACGAATTCCATTCAGAATCAACATCTTGCAATAACACAAGTGGAGGATGCTTGACAATATTGTAACTGATAAGAGATACAAAATAAGAATCCACCGAATTGGCATTGAGAAGAAAAGAATATCTATGGTGATGATCCTCCCATAAGGATTCATCCGAACTCATAATCTCCATGATAGACTCATCAGATGAAAAATCCTATAAGAGATAATCTAGAGTCAAGAGAGGGGAATATAGCCAATGTAAGCATTGGAAGCAAATTAAATGGCATGGTACAGGGCTTCATGAGGACCCAGATAATGTACTTCAACAATCTCTTTTCCTTGAGACATGCCCCCGACAATCGATGATATCATGTGAACCGTAGCAACTTTTGTACTAGGAGGGGAAGCAGTAGAAGGAAAGACTCCCATAAGGAATGAATACTTCAAAATTCCAATTCCTATGGAATGATAAGGAGGAGGATATTTCCCCAGCATAGGAACATTGTTTGTCATGGTAGTGGTGATATCAGGTGAACATTAATCAAGCTGATCAATGGTCACAGTTTTCCCCTAGTGAGGGAACTGGCTGAGAGTGAAAAATACTGATAACTCAACTTTTGTCACAGGGTAAAACCAATTTCTCCCCAATAACAAGTTGTAATCCAACAGGGCATTGACTACTTTTACTTGGACAAAAATAGTCTTTCCCCATATATCGATAGGTAATGCCAATAACAAACCGTGATGCTAGAAACCTTGTCCTTTAAAGGATTTCAAGGTGGTTGGTAATGGTGACCTATTAAATTCAGGAGACTCGAGGGATTTACAACAATACATAGATAGAACCAAGGTGGAAGCTCCTTCATCCAATACAGTCTGGTGAACTTTACTAACTACCACTGCAGTCGTGATTTTAAACGGGAGTTGGTGGGACAACTTCAATTTGTAATTCTCCACATTAAAAGTAATTGTAGTTGAATTCTCCGAATCTAAGGCCCCTAAGGATTACAACGAGTTTTTGCACTGTGTAGGTCAACTTTGGAGTAATTCCAGTGTAGACATGGTGCAAGGTGCCTGAGCTAAATCTTCAACAATGGTGTAAAATTAGGCAGCTTGTGCGCTTGGATTAAAAACTGACTTCCGTATTATACTCTTGGGAGGGTGCAAAATAGTGTCAAAACTAGGTTTATCGATAGTAACAGGACCATTAGAAGGAGGTGGAGGAGAAGGATTAGCAAAAGGAGTCTTCTCAGGAGAAGGAACTTCATCTTTCTTCTCAGGAGGTTTATCGTATGTTTGATTTCGTGTGGTCAATGCAACAGTCTCGGTGGAAATCATTCTAATTTCCTCGATGGAGAAAGAGGATTCGTGCAAATATGTATGGTCAACCAATTGTTGTTGGCATGGGAAAGGGTCAGTCAACACTGTCAGTGTGGGATTAATTTTCAAAAAATTATTAATCTTTTCACGTCTAGGACGCTCTTTCATGAAGTGATCACCTCTACACAATAGACAAGGGTACTTAGATTTTCATTTGGGTTTAGATTCATTCTCTGTTGTCGCGGTCTTGGGATTCTCCAGCTGGTTTCCAAATTTTTAGTTTTATTTTTACCCTTTTTTCTTATTATTGGGTGTTTGCCACGATTGGATAGAATTCACCTCAGTGGAAATAGTAGGAGTAGAAGGAGGGAAGACGAAGGACTCTATTGCTTTGCAGTTTTTGTTGTGGACGAAGGTTGGATCAAATCTACAACACCATCCATATGGTTTCAGCAGGTGGCGTAGCATGATCGGTACTAGGATGAGGATCATGAGGTATCAAATCATATAATGTTCTGAACTAAGAATAAACTAATTCCAAATATTGAGCCCAGCTAATAGCCTGCTCCTTTGTAACAGCACTACCCATAGCCACATCTCGAGCAATAGAAGGCAATAATGATTTAGTAAACCAGTCAGCTAACAATTGTTCCAGAATAGAAGATTTTATTAACCTTCTATGTCTCCTCTGCTAGTGAATATGATCGGATATGAGAGTGGAAGTATTCTGTCGAAGAGAAGTCAAAAGATCCGTACAAGTTTCATAACAAATGGGAAGCTGGAAATGGGTAAGGAAAATAGTTTCCAATGAGTTAAAATCCACAAAAAAGTTTTGTGGAATTTCAATATACCACTCAGTAGTTGTATCGGTCAAATTTCTCTAGAATATTCTTAAATGAATGGAGTCATCCATCAAGGAGTTGAAAGAACACCATAGATGGAAGGTCATAATATGGTTTTTCGGATCTTCACCTTGTTTCCCATCAAATTTGGGGATGTCTGATGGTAATTTGAATGGAATTTTAGGCCAAAAAGGGGCATGTTGGATGGGGTCATTAATCAATTTGGAAAATTTTGTCAATTCAAAAGTATCAAAAAATGGGAGTTGTTGGTTGGGTTATGCATACTGGTAATATTGGTAAGGAATTTGTGGACTAGTAGGACCGTAAGTTGATTGATAAATAGGTGTTGATGTTGTTCCCATCACTGGTTGATTTGGTGGTTGATTTACAAATGATCCTCCTGAGGGTCCTTTAGGAGGCGTGCCACCCAAAGAAGGTGAACCTCAAGAGGGTGGGCCCCCAGGTGGTGGACCTTCAGGTGGTGGAACTCCATACGGTGGAGTACCTCCAGAAGGTGGACCTCCAAAGCGAGGACCTCCATGTGGTGGACCTCCATAAGGTGGACATCCATAACCTCCAACAATATTGGCAGGTGGTCCTCTGGGTGCGGGGACATTTGACCAATTAAGTTGGCCCCATGGGGTTTACATGTTCCTTGTTAGGCATCCTAGGATAAATAACTCTTTATTTTTTGGGTTGATAATTATGATTTACTATAGGAAGTTGATTTCCTAGATAAGTATAGCCCCATTAAGGTTGACTAAAGGTAGGCTGGACCATGAGGTTTGTCCCATACAAGAATAGGGGATAACCATGTTGGTATTTGTGGTAGGTACACTGATTATCGGTTGTCCTATAGCAAAAAATTTCCCCATACTAAAAATAGTTCCCCTGGTATATAAAGAAACTTGAGCTAGGGGTTTCTCCCTATTGGTGGAAGGTACAAGAGAATTAGAAACATATGGGGGATTCCAATCTGGTGGGATAGGGATGGAGGGTTGGCACATATCATAAGCGACCACATTTTGAATGGGTGACCTTGAGTTAGGAGACGTATGAGATGATGGAAGAGCATGGTTAGGCTAACTCTGAATGGTGGGATAGAGGAGAAAGACTCCCCCTCCTTAGGTTGTCCCTCATTGTATGAAAACGATAAAGTGTTCCCTAAAGTGGTCTGAGGATTTCCTCGGTCTTAGTGTGTCTATTTTCTCGCGGGGGGGAAGGTAACGTAAGGTAAATTGGTGGTTCTATATTCAAAGATAGCCTGTCCTAAACAAGTCTCCCAGAAAGGAGCGGTTGGCCCAATTATGATGCCACAATATCGTCTGATGGATGGGTAAATACCCAATCACGTGCACTAGGTTGAGCTTCCATTTGAAAATGAAATGTCGTATCTTCTGCAGAAGGTTGTTGAACTATCACAGGAGTGTATGGATTTTCAAAGGAAGAAATATCTTCCCTAGATTCAGTAACTAGAATTCCTTCTACATTGGAATCAGTTGTAGCTAGTTAGTCCATGGTTTCCCTTTCCATTCCTTATATTACGGGAGGAAACTTAGGTCACAAACCTTGCAACCTGTGAGATCGTCTCAGAGGTAATTCAAACATAATGCTGACTCAAAAATCCTACCCTAGGGTTTTATCAAAATAAAGGATCACACACAAGAAAAACCTACGCAAGTTAAGGTCACAGGCAGACTTAAATGATAGGAGAGGCTGATAAAATTTGCTTCCTCACTAGGATTGTCAAGTTGTTGCAACTCGTGATATACCGCAGGGTCCAATAGTAAAATGCGACAAGGAGGATTGTGACTTTACCCTTTCCTGAATACCCGACTACCTGGACAGCATGTGCGTAGTAGCTCCCGGAGTGTTGTTCTCGGTATATTGTTCCAACAGGATGACCAAAAGGATCTTCTTAGTTGGTCTGGTTTTCCTAGAGGAGTCTCCCAATATACACAAGGTACATGAGAGATCAAATCCATAGTAGTGTTATCTAATGCACAATTGTTTGAAAGGGACCTTCCTATATACCACTGAGTATGTGAAGTACCTTTTGATATAATTCAAGGGTATGTGAAAGGTCATTCAGTATACCAGCAATACATGGAAGAACCACACGATCCCCGAGATGTAGTGTTGGCAAATAACGACAGCTCCTACATTTTATGACACCGAAACACGTCTCTAACCTATCACTCAAGTTACTAAATATTTTGACCTAAACTAGCGCTTAATTTTATCTTTTACAGTTAGATGAATGCATGAGGTGAGTGCATAAATGTAAAACCATGCAATATGCTCATGCAAATTTTCACTTTCAAATTTCCAAATATGCCTACTAAGGAAGGGATAGAGGTTCAATTCTCATTTTCGTGAAGCAAATAAATCCCAAACCAAAAATATTGAACTATCTTTTTACTCCTATTGCAAGCATGCAAAGACTTCTAATGATAATTTTGAAAAGGAAAAGAAAAATATCTCTTCTGAAAAGAAAGACACTTACTAAATAACGCACCAAACTCTTTCAATTCATCACACTGAAAAAATATTCAAAAACAAACTATTGATCTTTTTGTCGAGAAGAAAACATATAGAAAACAATCAGAACATGGATACTTGAAAGCTGATGAGACTAATCAAGTGATCAATAGTTCATCCCTATTCTTAGATCTATGGTCAACTTTCTCTCAATTTTTCAATAATAAGTATTAAAACGACCTTTTAACAATCTACGAAGAGTATAAAAGCAAAACTACTTTCCTTTCGAGTTGATCAACAGCACTCAGAGATCTGAATATATGATTACTTTCAAGAAAAACTCTTCTTTCAAACCAAAACTGAAAAGAATCAACAAGCTTCAAGGTCCAAACCTGTTAGGATTATAATCCTCCCTTATCGAATTTGGTTAGTCACCTAGAGTCAATTTAGTCCTTAATTGGGTCCACTAGTACTATTGGGACCACTTGGCCTAATGGGGCCACATGTACCAGTCACTAGAGTGTGGGGAACATTGCTAGAAGTCAACTGCCACTTACTACATGTGCATGCATCAGTTTGGGCACCTCCTAGACCAATCCCTACATTTTAGGAGCCGCTGGGAGTCCCGGCACCAAACTACTTCAGTTAGTTGGAGTTAGTAATAATTAGTCTTAGTTAGACCCCAGTTACTTTCATTTAGTTCACAATCAGTTAGCTAGCGCTAGTTATGCATGGCTAATGCATGATTGCATGTGGAGTAGGCACCTTTTCCCACCTACCACACTCAGTTGCATTGATTTAACTAGCTATCGCTGATTGATTCAGTTATTGGACATCTGGGAGTTGATCTGTTGGAATCCAATAGTTATTTAGACAAGTTCAGCTAGCCATGAAATTAGGTAGATTCAATCAATTCGAATTCCTCTCTCGTGCATTCAAATTTACTGGTTATTAATAGTAGTGTGTTACATTGTAATTATTATCACTTACTTTTGATTAATGAAAGCATTCACAGTTGCAAGCCATTTTTGCACTGTTTAATTCTTCTATTTCTCAATTTGAGTAAATTTTCTAATCTATATTGTGAGTTATGTGTTGGTCCACATATCTATGTGCTCAATTTAATATGGTATTAGAGCCTCGGTGGGATAAGGCACTTTCCCTTCTACAGATCTCATGTTGGATCAAATTTTTTTTTAGCAAAACTGCTCCTTCCAGCTCTGCACCAAAAGCAACAAGTTTACCATAGAAATCCTAAGAAAAGGAATTTTTTATCAATATTTATTGATTAACTAAGTTGGGTGTGATAAAAAATTGAAAAGTGCAGGCTGTCCGACTTTACAGTGCCCCTTTTGTGTTTTTACAGGTACAACCTCGGATGGATTCATCAGTTCCTCTTCTCACCCCATTCACAAGCTATTCAAAATGGAAGTTGAAGATGATTGCATCTCTTAAGAGACAAGATCTCTATTAGGTGTCTATTGGAATTGGTAAAGAGTCTTATGATAATGAGAATGACTAGCTAAATGACGGTGATGTAGCCTTTGGAGCAATAGGTATGTCCCTTTCTCCTAGCTTGCACTACCTCACTAATTCCCAAAGGATATCTAGAAAAAATTAGACAAAACCTTTGGAAAGCATACTGAGAATCATAATATCACTTTGGATAGCACACCTAGCACCACAAGAGTTCTTCATCCAAAAGTATCGGCCTCTACTCTCTCTATTGAAGTTGTTCAAGATGAATAAGTAGCAGAATCTTCTACACAGTCAATTCGAATTGAAGAAAGTCTCCTTGCAGTGACTCCTTCTCCTGATGCTCCGGAAGTTTGTGAGATCTATGATATCTCATATTCTCATATGTCTGATACAGAAGAATACATTTGAATATTTAATATTGAATAAAAACACTGCTGCACTTCTATGCAAACATTTTCCAATGATTCTCCATTAAATTATGTGCAAAATTTGCTAGTGATTGCTTCTGAAAGTGAAGAGGAATTCGATTTCTCTCCCTCTAATGTTGCTGCTAGTGTGCATATAAGTAATACCTTAGATATTTTGGAAAAAATATCAAATTTTAGGAGTGATCCATTCGCTCTCCTTTATCTATATCATCCAGCAAATTCCTACATGATTGCATGCACCAATATTCAGAATTTTGAAAAAGGAGAAAACTATGCATCTACCGTCTCGATGGACCATAATTTTGGATCTGATATGAACTTTATTGGATATGATATGATATTATTTGGGTATGATCCAATATTAATTGGTTCAATATTTCAGGTTCATGAGCTTTCAATACTTCTTGTAGTTGTTCTCATCAATTTTGGTGTGAAGAAACAAGTACCGCAAGTCTCCTTCAAAATTGTTGCTGGGGATTTGATTTCATTCCACACTTTTGGATATGATATGAAATTATTTGTATCTGATATGATATTATTTGGATATTATCTGATATTATTTTTTTCAAATTTTAGATTCCAAGAGCTTTCAGTCATGCTTGTAGCTGCTCTCACCAATCTCGGTGTGAAAAATCAAGTATCGCAAGTCTTCTTCAAATTTGTTGTTAGTTTCCTATGATGAGGTTGCTGATATTTTATTTTGTGAATAATTAGTTATTTCTGAAGCTATATCATATTATGGAGCTCAATCATTTTCTCTCCATGTTCCCAAGACTTATCCACATTTGGTCACATACTCATCTCCCCACAGAACTAGTAAAGAGGAAGACATTCTGCATCCGCCTAGACACTTGCTCCTAAAACTTGGGGCTGATTTTACCACTCATGGTTTTTTGTTCAAGGATGCAATATATTATTTGCTTGAGTGTTCCTCACATGGTTCAAATCCCCAAGCACTTTTTCTCTCTTATCAGTTGATTTCAGTTGCTCTACATGGGTCCATTATTCATCTAGCAGCTGTCTATGTTCCTGATTCGGTTGAGCACATTATTCTTCTTCCAAAGAGGAAGATTCCTCCATACATAATCATTTAGTTTGGATGGAGAAGTTCACATGCCAAGCCCTAGGATATCTGTGCACAGAAGAACAGATCGATCCTAATTTTACCTGCTTAGTTTGAGGGGGGGTATTTTTCCCATGAGGTTTTTCCCTGTTTCCTTAGTTATATTGAGCAGTTACTTTTTTTTCATTTTAGTTGTAATGGGTGACCTTTGGTATTAGTTACCAGGCCCCACATTTTCCAAGTTAAGATTCAGGGGGGGTTTAGGATTATAATCCTCCCTTGTCTAATTTGGTCAGTCACATGGAGTCAATTTAGTCATTAATTGGGTCCACTTGGCCCAATGGGGCCACATGTACCAGTCACTGGAGTGTGGGGAACACTGCTAGAAGTTAACTGCCACTTACTACATGTGCATGCATCAGTTTGGGTGCCTCCTAGACCAATCCCTATATTTTAGGAGCCACTGGGAGTCCCGGCAGCAACCTACTTCAGTTAGTTGGAGTTAGTACTAGTTAGTCTTAGTTAGCCCCCAATTACTTTAAATTGGTTCACAATTAGTTAGCTAACGCTAGTTATACATGGCTAATGCATGCCTACATGTGGAGTAGGCACCTTTTCCCACCTACCACACTCAATTGCACTGAGTTAACTAGCTATCACTGATTGATTGAGTTGTTGGACATTTGGGAGTTGATCTGTTGGACTTCGATAGTGATTTATACAAGTTCAGTTAGCCATGCAATTAGGTAGAGTCAATCAATTCAAATTTCTCTCTCATGCATTCAAATTGACTAGTTATTAATACTAGTGTATTACATTATACTTATTATCCAGTTACTTTTGATTAATGAAAGCATTCACATTTGCAAGCCATTTTTGCACAGTTTCATTCTTCAATTTCTGAGTAAATTATCTGATCTATCTTGTGATTTGTGTATTGGTCCATAGATTTATGTTCTCAATTTAATAAAACCAAAACTAACTCTTGGAATTTTATGAACAAATCAAGCATAAAAACATTGTCTGGATCTTGACTAATGCTTTCAATTATCAGTAACAAAGGGAAATAATACTCAGAAACCAAAAAGTGAATACAAAATCTCTAAAATCAATGAGGGATTGAAACCCTACCTGACACTATTGGATGATAGGTGAGGACAGAGCGTTACTACACTACAACAAATCTGAATTTTAGGGGGTTGTCTTCTACCTCCAAAAGTCACTTTTCGGGGTGGTTTTAGATTTGGAGGCGGTCTTTACAAAACCACCCCTAATAGCACCAATGCTAAAAGTTTGGAATTTTAGGGGCGGTTTTGGAAGAGATCAAAACTGCCCCTAAAAGTGACTTTTGGGGGCGGATCTAACCCCCCCCCCCCCCCCCCCCCCTGAAAAAAAAAAAAAAAAAGTCACTTTTAAGGGGGGTTAAAAACCCCCCCCAAAAACCCCCTTGGGGGGGGTTCCAACCCCCCCCCCCCCCGCCCCCCAAAAAAAAAATGTCCTTATTACAAAACTTTGGGAGAAGTTACAAACCCCCCTTGTAGTTACCTACGGGGGCGGTTTCAAACCCCCCTCGTAGGTACATACGGGGGCGGCTTCAAATCCCCCCCATAGTTTCCTACAAGGACAGTTCTAAACCCCCCCTAAAACTCCATCATACTAACATTTGGGGGCGGTCTTAACAACCCCCCCCCCCCAATAGCATCGACGCTAAAAGTTTGGAATTTTAAGGGCGATTCTAGAAGAGATCAAAACCAACGCTAAAAGTGACTTTTCGGGGTGGTTTTTGAACCACCCCTAAAATTATTTATTATAAAACTTTGGGGGTGGTTCAAAACCCCCCCTAAAAGTATTTATTGCAAACCTTTGGGGGTGGTTATAAACCCCCCTCATAGGTACCTACAGAGGCGGTTCGAAACCCCCCCTAAAACTCTTTACAAACCTTTGGGGGCAGTTATGACCCCCCCTCGTAGTGACATATGAAGTCAGTTTAGAACCCCCCTCGTAGCATCATACAAAAATGGTTTGAAACACCCCCTATAGCCATAATAAATCATAATAAAATATATTTTATTAAAAATATCATTATTGCTATATCATTAGGACACGAAGGAATCGAAACTTCACCCTTCTGCTTGTAAAGCAGACACCCTTCAATTGAGCTAGAACCCTTTAAGAATTAGGGAAATAGGCAATATTAACACCAAGATTGCATCATTTGTAATTATCAAAAAATACTAAGAACCCAAACATTTTTTTTGACTCGAGAGGCCTAAGGAAGTAGTCTGAATGAAGGAACAAAGAGCCAACTAAAGATGCCTCTTATGACTTGTATATAAGTGGATAGACCCTTTGTTTAAAGGAGACAATCCTCAAAATACACTATAGACATAGGATATGAGTTTCAAATACAACCCAAACAATGCAATGGGGAATGATTCACATGCAATGGATCATAGTTCTAGAGCATAGAATAGTCTACCCCCATGAAAGCAGAAATGCCAAAGTCCAAAATTTTGAAATAGGAAGATAAGAAATTAAAACAAGAACAACTCATTCTTACCCCCTATTTGTTGGGGTATTTGCTGGTGATTTTTATTA
Organism: Pseudotsuga menziesii; assembly: GCA_001517045.1. Taxonomy (NCBI): domain Eukaryota; kingdom Viridiplantae; phylum Streptophyta; class Pinopsida; order Pinales; family Pinaceae; genus Pseudotsuga; species Pseudotsuga menziesii. The sequence goes on from LPNX011064209.1 coordinate 695,171, forward strand.
GATGTTCATCAAGTGGTTGCATCTTGTTCCAAAATTTTTGGGTGGTCTAGGGTTGCTTACAGCAGTTTGGAACTCTTTGATATTTGAAACAACCCCAAACATTTTCATAGAAACCCTAATCTCAAGGATTATTCAATTAGGGTTTGATTAATCCAAGCACCTCAAATGTAGTAATTATAAGTTGTTTTCAAGCCATTTCCAGAATAAAGTAATTATAAGTTGATCAAGCTAAAGTCCTTCTTAGTTTTCACATGCCCAGAATCAAAGGACACATGTCAATGGTTTATTCCACTTCAAGACTTTTGAACACCCTTCGTTGAAGTTGCTTTTATTCTGATATAATTTTAATCATAATAACATGTATATGCACTCATTATAATACCAATGACATCCAAGATCCAAATCCTAATCATGATGAAAGTTATAGAACTTGCATACAGATGGAGAATGTCCATGGCCTTGTAATGTGAGAAATTGCCTTGACAATGGGCATGTATTTAACTGTTTACAACCATCTATAGAATCAAAATTCCCAAACTAAGAATTGTCCTGATACAATAAAAGTGCTAACCAAATATAATAATAGCAATCCTAATATTTATACAATAAAGTTGTATGTGTTTGATTAGTTGTTCTTTACAAAATAGAAATAAACACAAATGACTGCCAATTTAACTTGAAATGATCTATGACAGATGTTGGGCACCATTTTTACCTATTTTTCCATCTAGATACCTTCCAGTTTTCTCCATAAACCTTCATACTTGATCCATAAAACCTTAATTTCATCCACAAAACTTTGGTCAAAGGTATAAATGTTGTTGCTTCTTAACAAATTGAATTATGAGATTTTTAAGGCATTTAAATTAAGGTTTTATTCAAAATTACAGAATGTGCTAACTTCCCGTAATTTCTCCTAGGTTGGATACTTGTAGGCCAGCTAGGCGCAAACTGAGAGATGGGAGGAAGATCCTCAATGTCCAAGGATGGCTAAATTTCTAACGAACGGATGATATGGATTTCACAGGTGTCGAGTCAATGCCAGTCAAAGACGACCACCTGTGCTACCACTTTGCATAAAAACAAGATAGTTTCGATTTTGCCTATTTTTGATGGATCTGATGGAGGCTCTCGAGGTCGCATATCATTATGAGTCTTCCAGATTTGTAGCATTTTTAGTTTTTAAAAAATTGTATAAGTATTTTATTTTACAGAGGAAAGAAACCCCTGGATAATAGACGTATGGTTTTGAGATAAAGACTGTGGATTTGATAAATTACTGTGTATGTTCATTTCTATCTGGTGAATGCGATTGAGTTCTAGAAATCTGTGATTTTCTTTGCGTGTGTAAGCAAAGCATTGGAGGGCCCCCTTTTCCAAGTTTGCACACATCTTTCTGCATCGTTTCATGTGGTATGTTTTAATTAAATCCTGTAGAAATCGATTTTCCTTATTTTAAATACTCATACGCAAAACGAGTTAGATTGTATGAACAGGGTTGTGAGCTTTGTTATTTAAATTTTTAAATGTTGTAGGAATGATTTAGATTACATTGCTTATTCAATATCGAACTGCTGAAGATAGTTATACATTGCGAATTGTCTTCTTGTAAAGGAAATCAATGATTGTCTACTTTCAGCAGTGAGATAATAGGCATTGTATTGTGATCTATTTTAAAGATTTAGGTTCAATATTTTTTATCTCAGAATATTTCATAGATGAATTTCTGGGTAAACTAAGAGATCAAATGAATTTGCTTCTGTAAGGGAGGTTTTGCATTTCAAAGTCACAGCATTCTAGCATTCAATAGATTTGTTTCATAGGTAAACTAAATTTCCAGTTAGGTCTAGCTCTGAGTCTCAATATTTGGGATATGCCTCTAAGTCTTACAAACTCCAGATTGACATAAAATTAAGGTCTAATTTACACGAGTGGATTGGAGCCCAACAATTGGCGTTGTTTCCTGGGAGGCATTTTAGAAGCAGACTTAAGAACTTTAGTTCTATTATAAAAAGAAAAATTCAAAAACACAGAGTAGATTCTAGTTTTATGTCAGGATAAAGAGATGAAAAAGGAAGATTTATCAAAAACCCCCCAAAAATAGAAGTAATAGGAACTTCTTTATCTAATAAAAAAGGATTCATTACAACTGTTGATACTTTTGAAATGGCTGAAGAAGAAACATCGAAAGGGCCAACTGCAGAATAGAGAAGGTTAGAAATGGAAAATAAACTAAGACAAGAGAGAAGGGAAGAAGAGAGGAGACATGATAGGGAAGAAGAGAGAAGGTATGAAAGATCAGAAGAAGATCAGAAATCCACCTTTAAATTCCCCATCTTGGACACTAGCATCATCCTAGGGGAAGAGGTAAAGATGGAAAATATTCCACCATGTGTCCTGCCAAATTTCTAAGGTATGACTTCTGAAGATCTAGATTCTTTCCTATTCGAATTTGATATCTTGTGTCGAACCTATGGATATACTGATGACACCCACAAACTTCGTCTTTTCCCTGCTACTATTAAAGCAGCTGCCTTGAAATGGTTCATGGGATTAGGAGAGAATTCTATAACTAGCTGGGATGAGATGAAGAAAAATTTTCGTAGAAAATATCAGGCATATTGTAGATCAAAGGATTTAAAAGATGACATTTTTAGGATATCTCAGTAGGAGGACGAAAGCTTGGAAGAGTATCTAGAAAGATTCTCATACAACTTGTAGAAATCCAAATACAATTCCTTGACACCTAAGATCACTCGAATAATATTTTTAAAAGGAATAAGAGAAGAATACCTTAATATTTTGAACTTTATGGGAAAAGGTGACATCTCCTACTTACCCTTTGATGAGATACAAGACTTATGTCCGAACTATTCAAGAGGAAAGGCTAGAAATGGGAAAAGGGACGTAACTTTCAAAGTAATTAAATCTGCAACCAGTGGCATATCCAGAGCTAAACTTGGGAATCTGTTAGAAGATTTTAAGACTGATCTATTGAGTACCTTAGGAACACAAGTCGAAACATCAAGAACCAAGAAAAGACAAGAACAAAAAGATCAACAAGATCAAGCCCTGTCTATTTTTTGCCCTAAATGTAGAAAGAAACACCCATTAAAAGAATGTCCTTTAAATACTGTTCAAATTTGTGGCTATGTACTGCAAATCATAAAACTGATGATTGCCCCAGATTGAAAGAATTGCAGGCAGCCCAAATGGAGGAGAATCAAAGCATGGAGTCTCTCTATTTTATGGGACAACGAAGACCTTGGCAGCCATGTTTTTTAGGTATGTCTCAAGATCCTATGCAGCAGTTTCATTCAAATTATCAAACTCCTGTTCAAAATTCATGGAGTGCACCCATGCACCTGGAAAACTTGGTCTCCTCAACTAGCCCAACCTACTCCAAATTGGCGAGGGTATACTCATGGTAACCAGACATATCAACAGGCCTATCTACATCCCTATCAACAACCTTCTGCATATCCCCAATACCAGCAGAATCAAACCCCATTTTTCCAACAACCCAATCTTGCTCCCCAACTAGGCCAACAACCTCAACAGCTTCAATTTCCATCCAACCAGCCTCCACCTCGACCAACACAATTGCCAGCCCAGCCAATACCAAATCCGAATAATAAAATGGATAAACCCATGTATAATGTTGATGATGGAATGACACTCCCCTACTCAATCCTCCCACTTCAAAACATCAACTTAAGATCTGGAAAAAATTTACAAAAAGAATCTCCTGTTATTTTAGAAGAACAAGCAGAAAATGAGAAAACTCCAAAAAAATAAAATATAGAAAAGTCACAGTCAGAAAATCACAATCAAAAAGGGAAAACATTAGTACCTTATATACCTCCCTTTCCAGAAAGGTTGGTCAAGGAAAAGCTTTCAATATCCCTACCTGATTTTGATGTTTTGAAGGAGTTAACCAATGTATGTGTCAAAATTCCCCTACTACAGGCTATAAAGGATAATCCAATCTATGCGAAAGCAGTTAGGGAATTACGTCTCAATAAGAGAAGGAAGGATCCATCAAAAATTCATGTGGTAGAAAAATTAGCAGGATTAATGGCTAACACTATTTTTATTGAAAAATATGTTGATCCTGGAATCCCAATGGTCACAATCACTGTCAACAATTTTTCAATTCCAAAAACACTGATTGATTTAGGTGCTGCTATTAATGTCATGACACTAGAGATAATGGAATACGTTCACTTGAAAAATCTCAGACCAACCACTACAGTTTTGGAACTAGCTGACAGATCTAAAATCACACCTAAAGGGATCTTAGAAGATATCATTGTTTCTTTATATTCCTGGGAGTATCCTGTAGATTTTATAGTGCTGCAACCAAAGTCTAATCTAGGGGGGCATCCATTGATTCTTGGCAGACCCTGGTTGGAAACAACTGATGCTTTCATAGGGTGTAGATCAAGAAGTATGCTCATTTCACATGGGATAGAGAGAAAACAAATTACACTTTATCCTTCTACGCAACAACCTTCTGTATTAGATCAGTTATCATGGATTAACGAGACCAAAGATCAAGAAGAAGAAGTAATTCATCCTATCCTAAGTATCAATCAGTTCTTTGATTTTCAAGAAGAAAACAACAAAGATTTGCTAGATTACTTCATTGCTGAACCTGATATTTCTGAAGAATTAAGAGACATGTAGTATGCTATAGCAGATCAAGTTTTGGGACAGAATTTTTAGGAAAATTTCACAGTACATTCTTTAGCATTGGCACTTCATGATATTTTTAATGTTCATTCAATCATTGATGTCCAAAGCAAAACAGTTGAAATCAGTCCAGGAAAACATTTGAATATTAGTTCACATCTTACTACATCACAGGAAGAACAGTTGATTGCCTTACTGGATAAATATCCCCATGCATTTGCTTGGGAATACACTGACATGCCAGGCATTCATCACGAAACATGCACTCACCACATTTACACAGATGATAAAATCAAACCTCTCATACAACCTCAATGTAGAATGAACCCCATACTAAAATAGATAGTTAAGGAAGAATTGCAAAAGTTATTAAAAGTAGGATTTATCTACCCTATCTCTGACAGCCAATGGTTTTCTCCCTTGGTTGTTGTTCCTAAGAAAAATGGCAAATGGCGGATATGTGTAGATTACAAGGAGTTAAACAAGGCAACACTAAAATATTATTTCCCATTGCCCTTTATTGATCAAGTGTTAGATGCCTTAGCTGGGAAGGAATGTTTTTCATTTCTAGATGGTTTCAGCGGATATAATCAAATTACAATTGCAAAAGAGGACCAGGACAAAACTACCTTTACATGTCCCTGGGGCACATATGCCTACAATGTTTTACCTTTTGGCTTATGTAATGCCCCAGCTACCTTTCAGAGAGCAGTCTTGGCCATTTTTGCAGATCTAATTCATGAATGTGTTGAAGTCTATATGGGCAATTTTTTTGTGCATGGAAGTGCCTTTGAGGATTCCTTAGCAAACTTGGAGAAAAATTTAAAAAGGTGTGTTGACTCAAATCTTTCCCTTAACAATGAAAAGTGTTTTATGATGATGACTGAAGGGATAGTTTTAGGACATCACATTTCTTTATCTGGAATAAAAGTAGATCCTGTTAAAATTCAAATCATTGTAAATCTATCTGAACCAACAACTCAAACAGATGTAAGAAGCTTTTTAGGGTATGCAGGCTATTATCGTAAATTTATTGCAAATTTCAGTAAGATAGCTCTGCCATTGTTTAAATTACTTTCAAAGGATGTACATTTCAAATGGGATACTAACTGTCAATCTGCATTTCAGACACTTAAAGAGAAGCTCTCAACTGCTCCCATTTTAAGGGGACCAAATTGGACATTGCCCTTCCATATATCTACGGATGCATCTGATACTGCAATAGGGGCCTCTTTGGGACAAAAAGAGCATACCATGACTTATGCTATTTATTTTATTAGAAAAAATCTAACACCTGCATAATTGAATTATACAGTCACTGAAAAGGAGATGTTGGCAGTAGTTCATGCTGTGAACAAATTCCGTCATTACATTACTGGCTATGAAATTTTTGTCCACACAGATCATTCCGCTTTATGACATTTGATGAATAATTCTATTACTAATGGTCGGATAACCAGATGGTTACTATTAATGCAGGAATTCAATATCATTGTTTTAGATCGGCCTGGACGAGAAAATCAAGTGGCGGATTTCCTGTCTCGCTTACACAATACTGGTGAGGTTGTTCCTATTTTAGATAGTTTTCCCGATGAACACTTGTTTGCAATTTCTGTTATCACTCCTTGGTATGTTGATATTGCCAACTATTTATCATCAGGACAGCTACCTCCATCTATGTCATCTAAAGAAAAGAAAAAGATTATTAAACAAAGTGCTAGACATATATGGGTCAATGGCAATCTCTTTTACACAGGATATGATCTAATTATTAGAAGTTGTGTACGACAAGATGAAGTTTTAGATATTTTGAAAGCATGTCATGATGAACCGTGTGGTGGCCATTTTGCAAATAAAAGAACAACATACAAGATACTCAATTTGGGGTATTACTGGCCTTCTATTTTCAAGGATTCTAATAAGTATGTTAGAAGCTGTGATACTTGTCAATGGATGGGATGGCCAGTACGATCTGATGAAATGCCACTCCAACCACAAATCCTAATAGAACCATTTGAAAAGTGGGCTCTTGATTTCATTGGTCCGATCCATCCACCATCACAAGGGAAGAAGTACATTTTAGTATGTACCGATTATGTTACAAAGTGGGTGGAATCCAAACCATTACCAAGAGCCACAGAATAGACAGTGGTAAACTTTCTTTTTGAAGAGATATTTGTCATATTTGGGGTTCCTAGAGAGATTGTCATTGATCATGGTGCACAGTTTACTTCTAAACTAGTGCAGGAGATAGCAGCAAAGTACAAGATTAAGCACAGAAAATCTACACCTTACCATCCACAAGCCAATGGCCAGCTGGAATCTACAAACAAAACTTTGGAAGGAATCATCACCAAAACTGTCCAGATGCATAGAAAGGATTGGTCAGCTAAGCTTACTGAAGCTTTATGGGCATACCGAATCACTTGGAAAAACAGTACTAGTTTTTCTCCTTATCAACTCGTTTATGGTAAGCAAGTCCTTTTGCCGATAGAATTTCAAATTCATACCTTTAAGTTAGCAGCAGATTTGGGGATGAATCTTTCTGAAGCATGGCAAGAAAGGATACTACAATTGAATCAATTATATGAGATGAGACAGGCTGCAATAGAACACAATATTTTGATACAACAACAGAGAGCCCAATGGCATGACAAGTTTATCAAAAAGAAACAATTTCACATCGGTGACTAGGCCCTATTATTTGATTCAAAATTCAAAGACTTCAAGGCCAACTTCACAACTCATTGGCTAGGTCCATATGAGATTGCAGAGGTATATGAAAATGGCTTAGTCAAACTCTAAACAATCGATGATGAAGCACGTACATTTGTGGTCAATGGCCATCGGCTAAAACTCTACACCAAGCCTATCAACAAAGAAGATTTCATACAGCAAATTGCATAGCAATGGGAGATGGAAGTGCTAGATAAACACACTGGTTTTTCTCCTTCACTTTCTTCTTAGCCATTTTCTGATTTGATAAAAAATAAAAATAACAAAAAAAAGAAACAAAACACAAAGTAAAAAACAAGCAAAAAAAGGGGGGGGGAGTTTAGTTGTGAAAACCAAGAAACTGGCACAACATAAACTCGAATTTTCCTTGGAAAACCATGTTTACTTGGCCATTGAAAATTCACAAAAATATTTTCACTTTCTGGCATTAGAAATTTCATGCCTCCTAGGCAGTTTTTTTTTGCATAATAAAGATCTTGTTTGACTTGAGGACAAGTCAATAAATAGGCCTGTGAGGGGGATAAGAATTTCATGCTTTCTATTTTTCTTCTTTCTTGGAACCCTCCAAGCCTTGTTCCAAATGTAGAGGGACCTGACTTCCAGTTTAGCAAAAGGAATCTAAGATATTGCAGCAGAAGACAGCAGAAGGGACCTGAGATGGCATACATTTTTAAGAGAAGACATCAGAAGGACGTATGTGAATCAGAAACAAATTGCAAACCAACTACATTAAGCAGCAAGCACAACACAAAGGGATATCAAGCAAAGTTTGTAAGGATTTTAATTTTTATGCTTTAAAAGTTGCATGATTCTTTGTTTTTAAGTAATGACATATCTACCTATCCTCATAAGCTTGATTGTCTACTCTATCACCTTCACAATCCATTCCACCATTCCATTCACTTCTCATTATCCTACCCTAGGTGTCAAAATGGTGGTCAGAATCAATCCCAAAAGCAAATTTCGAATTTTCAAAACCTAAACTGCATTCTATAGGCAGGGTTTTCTTCTCAACAGGAAGAGAAATGTTTTTTTTTTTAAACAATGGAATTCAAATGTTTGTATATTTTCATTTATATACTCCAGGACAAAGATACTAGTGCATTCTGCATTCAGTTAAAAATATATATGGAATATGGATCGTAGAACATTTGATAAGTGGCATGTTCAGATAATGATTGTAAAAGACGTGGGAATCACAGTTGTATGCTCCCATGAAAATATTTATGTGCATAGAAAATCACACTGCAAACTTATGACACTGGGATTGCATATTAGAATGGTCATTTCGCTTTGATCATTTCCCAAACTTCACTCTTCCATCTGCAAACCCGATTGTTGTATAATGCAAAGGCATATAGGGATAATACTTCACAGTGAAAAGAAGGCGTGTATCACAGAGGAAGGATGTGGGCACTAGCTTTCTGAAGGATGCATATGCGCAGGAGAAATTTTGAAGCAATAACACTAGAGGAGAGGTAAAACTTGAATCTTTTGCCAAAAGAATTTGCTAGATCAATACCAATTCTAGTTTCAGAGGATCGTTTTGAAATAGGAAAACGTTTATAGAGTTAAAAGTTGCAAAGTTGGGGTTTTTGCATATTTCTTTTCCTGTTAAAATTGCAAAATGGTATCTAGATTGGAACTAGAGAAATTCGATTCCACTATTATTCATGAGAAATGTATGGAAATTTTTTAGAAGAAACAGTGGGTGTCTTTTTTTGAAAAGTTTGATGGGCACAATGACAATGTTGGCCTAGCCTTTGCTGACTCATTTGATGGAGAGAGGGATACAGTATGAAATTTGAATTTCAGACTGTCTGAAGACATTTTTGGCATAGATCATTGGCTTACCACAGCAAGGAGAAAGATTCTTTAAAACCAAACAATTCAAGGAGAAGGCATGGATACCCTTTCTATGCAAGTCAAGGGCAGGATCAGTGAACTGGAAAAAGGGAATACCAAGGAGTTGGTTGGTTCATCCCTGGGATGAAATAGTCTATATCATCCAAATATTCATCACCTGTGAGGGCCGATTTAGTATTGTATGTCTTTATCATATCAAGATATTACAGCATCTGAGGGGTGATTGTGAGATTAACATGCCCCATTTTTTATTACAGAGCCTTTCCAAGATGGCTAAGGTTGTTCAAAAGCATGCAAAAGATAAATTAACAAGCCTTTTCCATTGTGGGCTCATCAAAATAATCATCACATATGAGTTACAGAAGCAAAAACTGACATGGCAAGGATTTATAATTCATAATCAGTTTGAAGAACTAGAAGAGCTTCTTGACGAAGGCTTGAAAGAAGACAAACTATTGATGATAACATACCCCAAGGATGGAGAACAGAACCCTGAAGCAACAAGCTCAAAACTGCTTAAGGGGAAAAAGAAAGAAAGAGAGTTGTTGATGATCACAGATGATGAAGATAACTCTGAGGTAGCAAGCTCAAAACAGCCTCAGAGAAGAATACGAACCAGGAGCGTGATGAAAGAAGAAAGACAGTTCCAAAAGCAAGATCAAATCTTCACCACTTATAAGAAAAAGCCAAGTAAGCATCAGCAAGCTCGAAATAAGTCAGCACTAGAAGAGGATGATGAAAGCCAGCAAAAATAGTATGAATACATACAATCCTTGGGATGTCAAGAAGAAATTCTAACAGGAGAGATAGGGAAAGTCCATGAAGAAAAAGATACCCAAGAAACTGAAAAGATTTCAGATGAAGTGATAAAGCAGACTAAAAAAATTAATCTCTTCTTGGAACAGCAAGAAAAAGAAGAGAAAAGGCATCCAAGACACGAAATATCAAATGATCCAGCTTCTCCTTTCTTAAATCAAACAAACTATGGAAAAAGAAAAGAAGGGAGATTCAGTGCAAGAGAATGAAGAATTGGGGATGGACAATAATTCTGTGCAGACTTCAATGCAGATGGAAAAGAAGAAAACTTCCAAAACTAGTAAAAAGATTAAGAAGTTGAAACTGGAAGTAAGAGAATTAGAACTGAGGAATGAAAAGTTAAAAGAAAATAACATGAAGCTTAAAGTTCAAAGGGCACGAATCTCCAAGCATGCATATAAATGGTATAAACAAAAGAAGACTTAGAAAACCAAGTATGAGAAACTGAAAATCCTTTATGCATCTCGAACTTCTACAGATGCATCATCTCAGATAGGAGATTAAAAGCAGAGGTTCAGCAACAAAAGTTTGGTCATGATATAAGAAGGGTCAAATTTTTGGAAATACTTTTTGTGCATGAGGACATGCAATAGCTTCCTCTTGGGGGAGATGTTGGGCACCATTTTTACCTATTTTTCCATCTAAATACCTTCCAGTTTTTTCCATAAACCTTCATACTTGATCCATAAAACCTTAATTTCATCCACAAAACTTTGGTCAAAGTTATAAATGTTCTTGCTTCTTAACAAATTGAATTATGAGATTTTTAAGGCATTTAAATTAAGGTTTTATTCAAAATTACAAAATGTGCTAACTTCCCGTAATTTCTCCTAGGTTGGATACTTGTAGGCCAGCTAGGCGCAAACTGAGAGATGGGAGGAAGATCCTCGATGTCCAAGGATGGTTAAATTTCTAACGAACAGATGATATGGCTTTCATAGGTGTCAAGTCAATGCTTGTCAAAGACGACCACCTGTGCTACCACTTTGCATAAAAACAAGACAGTTTCGATTTTGCCTATTTTTGATGGATCTAATGGAGGATCTCGAGGGTCACATATCATTATGAGTCTTACAGATTTGTAGCATTTTTAGTTTTTAAAAAATTGTATAAGTATTTGATTTTACAGAGGAAAGAAACCCCTGGATAATAGACGTATGGTTTTGAGATAAAGACTATGGATTTGATAAATTACTGTGTATGTTCATTTCTATCTGGTGAATGCGATTGAGTTCTAGAGCTCTGTGATTTTCTTTGCATGTGTAAGCAAATCATTGGGGGGGGGGGGCTTTTCCAAGTCTGCACACATCTTTCTGCATCGTTGCATGTGGTATGTTTTAATTAAATGCTGTGGAAATCGATTTTCCTTATTTTAAATACTCATACATTGCAGAACGAGTTAGATTGTATGAACAGGGTTGTGAGCTCTGTTATTTAAATGTTTAAACGTTGTAGGAATGATTTATATTGCATTGCTTATTCAATATCGAACTGATGAAGATAGTTATACATTGTGAATTGTCTTCTTGTAAAGGAAATCAATGATTGTCTACTTTCAACAGTTAGATAATAGGTATTGTATTGTGATCTATTTTAAAGATTTAGGTTCAGTATTTTTTATCTCAGAATATTTCATAGATGAATTGCTGGGTAAACTAAGAGATCAAATGAAGTTGCTTCTATAAGGGAGGTTTTGCATTTCAAAGTCACAACATTCTAGCCTTCAATAGATTTGTTTCACAGGTAAACTAAAATTCCAGTTAGGTCTAGCTCTGAGTCTCTATATTTAGGATATACCTCTACATCTTACAAACTCTGGATTGACATAAAATTAAGGTCTAATTTACACTATTGGATTGGAGCCCAATAATAGGTTATTCTTAACTTGCTAAAAATGAATTTATAGTTCAACTTGCAAACCAGGAAACTCACCAAAGTTGACAGAATCATATATGTTATTTCTTTAGTTGTAGTTTGAAGCAAATGCATATGAAGAATAACCTGGTAAAGTTGTTGCGTAAAATCTTATACATAGTTATCGTGATGAAGATTCAAAAAATAAAAACTACAAACTTTAGGATGGACTTACCAAAGTTGAAGGGTCATATTCAAAAAATTCCAATGCCTTTTCAAATAGTTGAAAAATTAAATAAGCCTCGAGAAAAGCAATAGTAGACATGATGATGACAATCCAATTCTCATGCAGAAAAAGCAGTGAATTAACTTATAACATGCAATGGATATCATGATTTCTTGTCCTCCAGTGTAGTATGATTGTGTCAATGGTGCCTATGTTGCATATGCAGATAAATTAACTATACATCAATACAATCGTGACCAATTACTAGGGAACTTTAGCCACCAAATTGGGTGTCTACTATGATCATATGTCCTATGTAGAACTAAATTACACAACTAGAATGTGGAATATAAAACAGGAAAAAAGGAAAATGGATAAAATCACACTAATATGCAGTAGGCCATGTTGAAACATAATAAAATTATTTATAGAATTGTGTAAAACATTGACATACTTCAAATCAAGAGATAAGTAGCAGGGAAGAGCACAATAATAAAGGAGACTAAATGTAAAATTCCACACACCATCTTGTTTACATCCATACTTCTATAGTATTCTATTAATTATGCTAACAATACTCTAATAATAAATGCGTTCTGAAATAACAAATTAAATAGAGTAATATCATCTAAATGTTGTTGCAACTTATCTAAGACATGTCGCCTCTTCTTAGCATTTGTTTCCATTATTGCATTTCTTTTGGATTTCCAAGAATAATTTAACATAGGTCTCAAATGTGTCACCATTGATCTTTCTATCCCATTTCCATATACTTCACCTACGTAATAATGACAAATTTTTCAGGAAGAAAACATTTAAAGGTTGTATTGTTTAGGTGTATGCATCAAGGGATATGGAAACCAAACAAAATTCCCTTTTTCTTAACTCCAATGCCTGCTCATGCACCTTCAAAACCTAGCTGCCGCTTCAAAATGCTCTCCATCGTCCACTCTTCATATGGCACATCAAAGTCATCATTTCAAACTTTATCTAATCCTTTGTGCTGACCAAACTTTACACCTCTTTTTAGCAAAGTGCCTCCTCCCTTTGTCTTTCCCTGCTTTTTTTTATTCTTTCCTCCTTTGCTTGTTTGATTCTCGTCAACATTATCCACTAAACTCTCCTTTGATAGGATTACATCCTTCCCTTTCTTCTTCTTTTCCCCCTTCTCGGATGCACCTTTTCCATTAACAACAGTAAAGTGACCCTCATCAGCATCAACTTCTGCTAATTGATATTGTTCATTTGTTGCATTTTACTTTCATGGTTTGAAGGCTAAGATTATTGTATCTTTTGACTGGAAGCTATCTTCTCCCTAATAAAATATTCATTGTCTTTCTCCAATAGTGAAAACAAATCATGATCACAAGTAGAAGGAAATAAGAAAGCATTGTCAAAAGCATCTAATTGAGTAGAACAAAGTTTACCTAGACAAAAACATCTCTGTTCAGACATCATAATCTGAAGCAAATCACTAATAATCTCAAGATTGATGTTACATGAGGATGAAAACTAGAATTCTTAATATGTAATATCCCAAACCCAAATTTAGACCATTTTTCTTGGTGAATGGACGGTTATCTCAAACTGTACCCTTGTTGCACTAACTACTTAAATGTTTGGAAAGGTTTCATTATCCTGCACTAAACTCTAACTCTGCAAATATGTCATTCTTATAGGTTTATCCACTCTAGAGATCTGGTTTTTCTTCTTATTCATTGAAAAGCTGATGTAGAAGTTTTACAAACACTTTGTTGACAGTTGGTTGTAGCTTAATATGAGTACTTTTTCTTATTGTTTTTGTCAAACATTTGGAGTGTAAACTGCTAGATATAATACTTGGTTGTTCAATACTTATGATGAATGTTCTCAGGAGGTTTTAAGAGAGGTGTCTTCCTTGGCATGGGGTACCTATTATTTACAGGCTTCTTGTTTAATGCTCTGAAATCAATGCACATTCTCAAGGTTCCATCTTTATTTTTTACCATAACAACTAAAGAAGAAAATGGGCTAGAACTAGGCCTTATGAGACCCAACTCCAAGATTTCTTTAATGGCCTCTTCAATCTCATCTTGAATCCTTTTTGGGTGCCTATAGGGCTTCATTTTCATAGGTTGGGTTCCTATCTATAACACAATGATATGCTCAGCACCTCTATCTGGTGATCTTCCTGGGGGAAGGTCTCCAAAAACCTTCTCATACTTACTCAATAGTTTCTCTATCTCTTTAGGGTGCTTAGTAATGTTCAAGTGAGGTTTAGGATATGTAATTAAACATTCAATAGCCCATTATATATCTCCATGCCTCAAGTTAGTCCTCATGTTGTGAGAGGACACCACTTGATTTAGGTAAGTGTGTATTCCCCTCAACAAGATGGGTTTCCCTTCTGAATTTTTTAACCTTATTTCAAGGACTTGATAATTCAATGTATTCTCCCCTAAAGAATACAATAATTGTACTCCCAAAATTACATTTCTATGAACCACATTCACTACATAAAAATCTTCAATGGCACTATGATTTCCTAGAGTAACTTGAAGCTTTGGAATCCATTTAGTGCAGTCCACAGAATTTTTACTTGGAATGATGACTGTGAAACCATCAAAAGTTTTAGATTGTAACTTTCTCCTCTCCACCAAGGCTGCATCTATGAATTTCTAAGTGGCTCCACTATCCATTAGAACCATGACCTTTTGGCCTTGTATGATGTCCCTAAGCCTTAAGGTGTGGAATCTACATAAACCTGAGAGTGCTGCAACTTTTACTGTATCGGGAGTGGGTTGTTATTATTCTGTTGTTTGATACCCTTATTCATGGGCTGCAAGCTGTGCTTCGTCCTACTCCTCCTCTTCATCATCTTTAGAAAAAAAAATCAATGTAGTGTGCCTTCCCCTTGGCACATCTATGTCTTGGGACCTAAGGTTGTTGGCATGTAAAACATAGATTCTTTCTTCTAAGCTCTTATTTGCTTGGTCCTCCTTTATTTTATTTGGTAGAGGAGTTCTTTTTCCATGGTTTCTTACCTTCCTTGAACTTGGAAGGGAAATTTGTCTTGGGAGGGTATTTGGTTCTTGGCAATACATTCTGCAAATCCCTTGTCAAATTCATGGCATCCTTCAATGCGGTTGGCTTGTGGGATTTCACTAGCCCTCTCAAATGTTCTATCAATCCTTCATTAAACAATAAAACCAACCTAGCCATATATACATTAGAAACCATTACTAAAATATTTTCAAATTCTAACATATATGCTTCAGGAGTTCCTACTTGCTTCAATTGCGGTAGTTCTTTGAAAGGAATTGCAGGGTCTTTCCCCTCAAATATCTCCATAAATGCATTGGAGAAACCCTCACAAGATAAAATATGATCATGTCTCAAGGTTCTAAGACCATGTAACCATCGACCACTATCTTACCCTTCAAGATGCAGAATGGCCATTTTCAATGCATCATTCTTCAACCATAGGATTTAATTGGAAATATACACTTAATTTTTGCAACCAAGCACTAGCAAGCATTTGTGAGGAACCATCAAGGGAAGGAATGGTTAATTTCCCCATGGTGTATTTTAATTCATGGTTAATACTAGATGCCCTATTCCCATTCCCTCCTTACTTGAACTGAAGAGAATCTCTAATGAACTGATCAAAAGGTAGGACTTTCCTACATTCATCACTTAATTGTTGCCAATCATTTGTTGCTTCTCTAACATAATAGGTGGTGTAACGACCTTCTTTGGACTCTAAAAACTTAGTAATTGTAGGTCCATTCTGATTTCTGAACTCATGAGGTTTGTTGAATATATGATATTTTTATGATAGTTCATAGGCATCTTCAACTCAATTTGGGCATGATGGAAAAAAGGGAAATATTGTTAACAATTTATGATGCAATCCCCCAGAGGGTGTGAGCAGAAATGGCTCTCCAACTCCTATGCAACCCTCCAAAATTTTAGAACAGAGTATGGAGACTATAATTAGACTTCATTACTGTAATTTGGTGTGGTTAATATTTCTGCAACAAAGGATTAAATCTTCATATTGGAATGCATAATTTCAGTGATATTTGCTTAAGGGAAATGACACATAAAATCTCAACTTCGACTCATAAATGGTGCATATAATGGTTCAGAATAGATAAATATGAATATATACCATTGAATTAATTTCAATATCTCACTAACAGCATATAATATTGACCCAAGTCGCAATATACATCATATATACAATCTCCATTGAAAGGGAAAATCATCACATGGAAACTAGTCACAATAAAGCTTAGAAATGTAGACATTTGCATATGTATTTCTTCTGATTTCGACTTACAGATAATATGAGGTACATATTACAGATCCATGAATCATTCACCCATTCCTTGGAATCAACTAATTTCAATGGAGCGCAACCACTATTCACACAAGTGTGCCTTCATAGAAAAACATGGAAATATGGAAGTGGAATTTGAGAGAATGGGAGGAGAGATGGGTCACGAACAGTAGAAGCCTCCTATATGTAGAAAAACACTCCATGAAGCTCCCAATGAGATTTCTGAATGGAATATCCCCTGGAAAACTTGTATGAGAATCTCACTCTCTCAAAATTGGATCACTAGCAGGGTAAGTGTGCACTCATCGTGCAATGGACAAGATAATGCTCTCCAAATTCCAAAGGAAAATTCACAAATGATCAAAATCCATTTAGATTCCTCATGACATATTTTTATAACCCTCTTAAGGTCCTCCAAGGTTGAATTCATTCCCACATGCTTCCTCCACCTCATCCTTGATGTTTAGTAACATCCATGTCACTTGGCCTTCTCCTCGACCCTTCATCTTCCACCAAATTCGAATGGATGCCTCCTAGTCCCAAGTGCACCCTCTTGGAGGCTATTTTTAGCCCTGACATGTCAGTTTTTTATAGGTCTACAATCAGGTCTAACTTTTCATAGAATCATCCATCATTGTTGTCATAAAGTGCAGGGAATCTAGCTCCACATGGAACCTACTTCTTCCTAGACTATTCCTCTTCTATGGGGAGTTACTCCTCCTCACCCATTCGAATCCTTGGGCTCATTATATTTCATTTGATGACTGTTCACCTTCCAAGAACATTCCATCACTCATAATTTTGAATTTGGGGTTAATTCATCACATGTGTAAGGAGGAATCTAGCCACCCAAGGCCCCCATGGACCTCCAAATGTCCTTATGAAGTAATGCCACTTTATTTTTTCCATATTTATTATTTGTATGACCAAAATTAATGTGTAAATGATAAATTAAGGTTCTCTTTGGCTACATAGCTCCCTTATTGCAATATTTAATGTCTCCTCCCCCAACCTAGGGAACTAGTAGGTGGGTGAAACATTGCCAACTAGTAGACCTATTGGAATGGGGACATGACAGATACCTAAGTTGAAAAATTAGGGGTTTTTTGTCAAACCCTAGGTCCACTAGAAGCAGCATTCCAGAAAATATTTTAAGCAAGCATCAGATTGAAGCAATCCCATTAGTCAAAGAAGAAGTTGCAGATCCAACAGGAGATGAAGACAAAGCACAAGAAAGAATCTACCAAACAAACAAAGATATGTATTTGAATTGTCTTTCATATATATGTTGTGTAGTATGCATGATAGAATGTTTTCATTAATGACAGTATACTACTAATATGCATGTTATGGGTAAGTATCCCTGGTGCTATACAACACTCCATTGCTACTTATCTAGATTGAAACCTCTTTGCTAACATATTGGATTAGTGCACAATCTCGATGATGTTATGGTAGAGATGGAAGGAATATGGAATGTTTTCATGACATATGGATGAATTTTGTATTGGCTAAAATAGTTGCATGATAGTATCATTATGCATAATAATTTTTCATTATGCATATGTCCTATGAAATTTTTCTAACCATGCAACTGGTGTGTGTGACTTGCAGGAAAGGTCGTGTACAACCGCATAAAAGAAAAGGAGGTGAGACTTGTTCCGAAGAACAACTGATGAAAATTCAAGATTCACTCCAATGAGCATACATGAAGATGAACCTGAAGCTCCCAGGGTCATAGACGCTGTGATGAAAGAAAGAGCTTCAGAATAATATAAGAGAGAGGTAGATCCACATCGAGATGAAGACCATATTGGGAACAAGAGATAATTTAAGATGAATAAAAGTATGGCGACACTTCCAAACTAAAGTAAGAGGCCTTGTATACACTCTATTTATGTGGCACAATTGAGTGACATCATTGATGCAAACCCTTCTAGCTATGGAAGAAGCTATGATCAAAGAGTAACAGTTGATCATGGGGAATGATTTCTAGGATATGGTTCTGAGACCTAAAGGGAAGTCCGTAGTGTCTTCCATATGGATCTACAAGAACAAGTATACAAAGCAAGTTTCAAGGTTTGTCTCAAAAAGACTAAACTATGGCATGATATACTATATTGACCAGACACACTTCTCCAGTAGAGCAGAAGTATATATTGAGCAAAGAACCACTTGTGTAGAATAGGCTTTGTAAGAGCTTAGAAGGCACCCATAGATAAGCACATCCAGTTACATAAGGAGCTTGAATATCACCTATATTGATCAATATTTTAACCTTCGCTACAGGGTTGAATATGGAAACCTATAGAAGATAACAAGCTCACAAATGGGTGCAAGATTAACTTTTCGACAAAGTTCAAAATGAAGGGATCTTGGTATCTAGTAACTTGATATAGATACATAGAATATCAGTAGCAGAGGATGCTACTTGTCACTCCAGTTAGAATGCAGAGGGAGGATGATGCTCCGCTTCAGGGGGAATGATTGTAGTAGATCTTCAAGCTTGACATGGTACGACATGATGGAAAGCTTCCTGATGAACTAAGGATTTACCAAGAGAAAAGTGGGTTCCAACCTTCAAGGTTGAATGTGGAATACTGGGATATGTTGATGACCTGATAGGATGAAGTCATGGTAGAAGCAATGATGGAAGAATACCAGTCATTTTTGGGATTTAGTACCCAAACCAGAAAGCAAGAGTGTGGTATCTTCCAAGTGGATCAACAAGATAAAACATGTTGCTGATGGAAGTATCGAAAAATACAAGGCAAGATTTGTGGCTAGAGGATTCTTTCAGAGAGAGGGAATTGATTATGAAGATACATTTTCTCTACTAGCAAGTTACACTTCCATCATAACCATCATGGCACTTGCTTCCATGATGAAGTGGGATCTACACCAAATGGATGTAAATACAACGTTCTTGAATGATATGATTGAGGAAGAGGTTTACATTGAACAGCCACAAGAACTTGAAGTCGAAGACAAAGTGACTCATGTATGTAAGTTGAAAAAGGATCTGTATGGACTGAAGCAAGCTCCTAGAGCTTGGTAGAATAGATAGCTTCTTGACAAGCTTGGGATTTACCAAGAGTAAAGATGATCATAACCTTTACATGAAGATTATGGATGATGAACCAGTCATACTATTACTATATGTGGATGATCTATTTCTGACTGGAAATGAGAAACATATCACATATTGCAAGAAGAATCTAGTGAAGAATTCAAGATGAAAAATCTTGGATCGATGCATTATTTCCTCAGGCTAGAAGTGCAGCAGAGACCAAAAGGAATCTTTTTGAACCAAGGAAAGTATGCAGTGGAAATCTTGAAAAGATTTGATATGTTGGATTGTAAATCCATGGCCACACCCATGGACACCAACCTGGAGTTGTTGTATGATGAGACATTAGAGTTAGTTGATATGACTCAGTACAGACAGATTATTGGGCCATTAATGTATCTGACGAACACAAGGCCAGATATATGCTTTGTTGTGAACACCTTAAGTTAGTATCTAGTTAAACCTAGACAGGTTCACTTGATAGCTCCAAAGCATGTGATGAGGTACCTAAAAGGTATGATAGACTTGGGACTTTACTATCGTAGGGATCATGACTACAGATTGTATGAATATATGGATTCATATTGGGAAGGAAGCATCGTAGACAGGAAGAGAACCTCAGGTGGATGTTATTTCCTGGGATCTGCCATGATATCATTATTTAGTAAGAAACAGTCCAGTGTTTCTCTCAATACAGCTGAAGCAGAATAAATAGCATCTTGATATGCTAGTTGTGAAGCGATATGGCTTCGAAAAATGATGCCATGACTATTTGACATGGAGCTGGATACCACATTGATTCTTTGTGACAACTAGAGTTGCATTAACATGACAAAAAATCATGTGGGATAATGGTACTGAAGGGTGATATAAAACTCCAATATGTGAGTACCAATGAGCAAGTTGTCGATATGTTGAACAAGGTTCCGTGACAAGCTTGGTGTAGTTAGAAAATACTTTCCTCACAAGGAGGAACGGTGATGATGATACAACTTTCCTTGCAATGAAGAACAAGTCAAAGATATCGACCCTTCTCAGAAAGGAGAAACAGGTTGAAGATATAAACACTATAACAATTTTGACATTTAGGGGCGGTTGTATTCTACCTCCAAAAGTCACTTTTAGAGGTAGTTTTGGTTTTGGCGAAGGTCTTTACAAAACCTCCCCTAATAGCACTGACGTTAAAAGTTTTGACTTTTAGGGGTAGTTCTAGAAGAAAGCAAAACCACTTCCAAAAATGACTTCTAGGGGCGGTTCTAAACCTCCCCCAAAAGTGACTTTTGGGGGTGGTTCTAAACCCCCTCCAAAAGTGACTTTTAGTGGCGGTTCTAATCCCCCCCGAAAGATGCTTTTGGGGGTGGTTCTAAACCCACCACAAAGGGGAATTTTGGGGGCGNGTGGTCTCTACAAAACCGCCCCTAATAGAACCGACGCCAAAAATTTGCCTTTTAGGGGCAGTTTTGGAAGAGATCAGGACCGCCCCCAAAGTTTTGACTTCAACGATGGTCTTTACAAAACCCCCCCTAATAGTAGGGACACCAAAAAAATTTCCTTTTAGGGGCGGTTTTGGAAGAGGTCAGAACCGTTGCTAAACGTGACTTTCAGAGGCAGTTCTAAACCCCCCCAAAAGTGATTTGGGGGCGGTTTTGGCTTTGGAGGCGGTCGTTACAAAACCTCCCCAAATAGCACCGACACTAAAAGTTTTGAATTTTAGGGGAGATCCTAGAAAAGATCAAAACCACCCCGAAAAGTGACTTTTGGGGGTGGTTCTAAACCCCCCCCAAAAGTCACTTTGAAGGGCGGATATAAACCCCCCTCGTAGGTACCTACGAGGGTAGTTAGAAACCACCATTAAAAGCATCTATTATAAAATTGTGGGGGTGGTTTTAAACCCCCCTCGTAGGTACCTACAGAGGTAGTTCAAAACCCTTGTAGGTACCTATAGAGGCAGTTCAAAACCCCCCTCAGAGGTATCGACAAAGGCGGTTCAAAACCCCCCTCATAGGTACCTACGAGTGTGGTTTAAAACCCCCCTTAAAACACTTTACAAACCTTTGGAGGGGGTTATAAACCCCCCTCATAGGTACCTACAGAGGCGGTTCGAACCCCCCCCCCCCCACCCGCTAAAACTCTTTACAAACCTTTGAGGGCGGTTATGAACCCCCCTCATAGTGACATATGACGTCAGTTTAGAACCCCCCCTTGTAGCCATAATTTAAAATAGCAATATTGCAATATCATTAGGGAATGAAGGAATCGAACCTTCAACCTCCTGCTTGTAAAGTAGGTGCTCTACTGTTGAGCTATAACCCTTTAAGGATTCGGGAAAGGGGAAATATTAACACCAAGATTGCATCATTTGTAATTCTAAGAAAATATTACTAATCCCAACATTGTTTATGACTCAAGAGACCTAAGAAAGTAGTATGAATGGCTCTGACCTTATAATTTGGATGAACTTGAAAGGTTTCATATGCACCATTGATTCAATGAAGAAAATAGTAATGCATAAATGTTTTGCAGGACAAAGTTGGCATTCAAGTTCATACACATACTCTAGAAGTGAACATCTAACTAGAACTCAATTATTCATGGATAAGAACGAGCATATTTTCTAATGGTTGCTTGATGGATCCATGTAAGAGTAGCCTTATTTTAAAATTTATGTCAGTAGATCACTGGGTTCTATAATTATAACATATTTAGACCCAACTCAATCCAGTCTGGTGCTATAAAAAGCATTCGACTACACTATGGAGAAATACAAAGATTAAAATTTGCATAGCACAAATAAATCTATAATATTTTCTAAGATAAACAACTCATAATAATGTATTTATAGATATAGAATACCTGCAACTGATATAATCGTGAATTAACAACACCATCACTCAAAAGGCCAATGAGATGAAGTGTGCCATCTTCAAATCACTGCTTAATGTATTTAAACCCTTCTTCCTCTTAGATTTTTCCAGAGGCAAGAGCATAATCCACTAATTTTGCTCTGCACCCAAAGTCAAAATCAAAGTTAATATGTTTCCCATTCTAAAAGATGTAGCACAAATAAATAGTAGAAATATCCTTTCAGTTACCATTTATACAATTATAAAGTACATCTTATACAAATATAATATGATATCACCCCAATTTGTAAGGTGGTAAATAAATTAACTATTACAAAACCATGATGTCAACAGAATGTTAATGCTTACCAAATCTTAATGCACGGAAAAATACCCAATGTATAGGATTTTCATAAGTCACTATGAATGCAGAAATGATCCACATGCAAGATATTCCTTCTTCACTCTAATCCTTGACAGTTTTCATCAATAATTTTCCAAAAGTTAAAAAACCAGAGCCAGCAAAAATAAAGTGAGTTGCTTGTTACCTTACTGGAAAATAACAAATATCAAGCATAGTAAGTCATAGAGGATAGTAGAGTCGAATAAGGACTTTGTTCCTTCTTTGAAGGATCTGGAAAACAAAGTAAGAGCTTTATTTAATCCAGTTGAGTCATTTAGATGGATAACTTAGCTTTAGCGTACAGATCTTGTTAGATCGCATAAGCTTTTAGGTAGCTTATTGGAGCTTAGTTACCTCGAGGAAGGTTCGATCAAGAAGAACAAGCTCATAGTTTATACTCTTGGAGCTTACACAGATAGAGAGAGAGGTCTATGTTTGTAATGATCGGTCCATTGTATTTAGGTTCAGATGAAGGACCATTATGAAATAAAATCATATGCCTATATTTTTGGGTTAATTGAGTTTATTGATTAAGTTTGGAAGCAATTTCCCATTTGAATCATATATTGTGACCACGTTGACTGTATGGTTAGTTGAATGAAAAAAATGTCTTGAGTATTGACATTTACACACAGTAAGTCGCTTTTAGTTTTGCAATGTGTGGTAGATCCATGACATAGGAGAGATTGGTTAACAAGTCCACGATGGTGATCAAGAGGTGAGTTGATCAACATGTAAAGAGGAATTTCACTAACTAAATAGCGAGGAATTTAAAGGTGAATCTATTGTGAAGTTGGAAACTAATCGTTGCAAGGATGAAGAAGATCAAAGGTTACGAATGATCTTGTTGCAGATCAACGACAGAGAACTATTTTGCTAGGTGAACTAGCGTGATAGAATAAATTCCTGACTGGTGCAATACTTTATAAAATATGCCCTATAACAATTTAAGTCCACCATCGATATAGATCTGAAGGTTGTTATTCCATTTCTCTGATGAGCTAGCAAGCAGGTTAATTGCAGAATTTGGGCATGAAATAATTGTGTAATCCAGTTCACTGACGGTAATCTTTATGTAACCTTTGTGTAATCTTTAGGCCATGCATGACCATGTGTTGGGAAGTACGGTTGCAGATGAGGATCCTAGCCATGCTTGAGCGTGTGGTGGGAAGTATGGTTTTAGGCCCGAAGAAATGGATAAGGGAGATTGCCTTTAAGCCTCAGAGGACGCCAATCCAGGATGACTCCAGAATAAAGAAGGTCGAGTACAGAACCGTTATGATGGTGAGGTGGCCGCCACCCTTATATTTTGAAGTAGATTTTCCCTCTACTCAACAACCTATGTGGATTATCCCAGCCACTTTTGTGTCATTTATGCTAAAAGGTCTTGTGGTTTTGTTTTCCGCTCTAAAGTGCTGGTGCTTGGTGAAGAGTCTATATCCACCATGGCTCCCAAACACTCTCACAGGGGAATCTTGGGGTTGGGGGAAGTCTCGGTCGATAATATTTACAATGGTCATGTGACTAGATCCTAGACACAAGTATAGGAGGCTGCTGACTACTTCAAAGACTTTGTTCCTCTGGAGACACGCAACAAAATTGAATCAGTTGTAGACTGTTTATGGGACAAAGCTAAGGCCATGCCCCGGGAGAGGTTGCACCGTGAGGTCGAACCTTGGGTTGTAAACCCTGGAAATACAGCTGGGAGGGTTGTGGCCTATGACAGATTGCTTATTCTCTATTGGGTTAACATGAACCTAATAGCACACTCTTTGCTTAGCATTGATGTAAAACAGCAAGGGGATGAAGAACCTATGAGATTTTGGAAGGATCACAACTCTGATTTTCAGCTAATGCACATAAAGATAGACCTCATGGCCACAAATATGGGGATTCAATTATTCCACCCGAGGATGGAGCAGGCTGAGGTCCAATGGATGAGTATGGCCAAGTCAATCGACATGACTACCAGGGAGCCCTTCAGGAAGATGAAGCAGACCAAACACTCCTCTCCGAGAGTTTCCACATAGGGTTGGTTTTTAGGCCCCTGTGTTTATGCTCTTGTTATTTCTTGTTCAATTTAATTTTATTGGTTCCAATAGTGATAGGATTTATAGGTCGCTTAATGTATGTAATAGGGATGGAGCACGGCATGAACAATCTGGATTTTTTGTTATATCTTGTTCCATCATCTGTTAGTGGTTCTTGTAGTGATTTATTTATGGACATCTTATGTATGTAATCAGGATGGGGTGCACCATGAACAATTTGGTTGTTTTGTTTAGGGATGGCTAGTTCTATTTTGGGACGAATGTAAAGCTTATCAGGACTGGGTAGGTGGTTTCTGGATCTATTATTTGGAATGTAATTAAGTGAGTATGCAGTAATACAATCCTTTTATTTACAAATATATATATATTGGATAAATTTTGAAATATTCTACAAATGCTTCAATTTCTCACCTTTTAGCAAAAAGGATGGATACAATTCATATATAGTTTGAGATTAATGTCTTAAAAGAAAAGGCATTTACCACCAATGGCCACAAACAACAAACAATTATTCAATGGGATTGCTAACTACATTATGTAAAATCATTTAATAGTGGTCAGGGCAACTTCAAGAGACCTATAGGTGATACTCCCAATGCCTAAAAGGAAACCTATAGGTGATACTCCCACATAATGTTGAAATTGTATTGATAATAAGGATCTATACCTCAAAATTCAGCTTTGATGCCAATAACGTCAGATGATCTTGGCGCCCTCTATGCTTTACACAAATTAGTTGTCACACCATCAATCGATTATACTTATGGTTGTAATAAATATGTTGTAATTAAATTTGTTGTCATTAAATACTTTCAATATTGTTCATTACATTACCTTCCTGTGGTAAATAGTTATCCCGCAATCAACTTTTTTCCTTCAACAAATGTGCAATAAAATCAATTTATAAAATAGACAAGTACAAATGTACTTAAAATGAAGAAATCAACATGTTATATTCAATGAAATGAAAATAAGATATCTAATTGACAAATCTGTTGTGGTGACAACTTACAAATATGCATTAGATAACGATACAAATTGTCATTTTATTCCTTTCCATTGCGAAGACCTGCATATATCATGTCAAAATGGTATGTTCATATAAGCGATTGATAGATATGTAAAAAAAGGCACAACATGTATGAAATTATAAAAAAACAAAATCAAAATACTTGAATGATCTTCTCTTGGTTTCAAGAATAGCTTATTCTCTACTAAACAGGGCCAACCATGTGAAGGTTGAAGCTCATATGCCCCCCCCCCTCCCCCCCACATCACTCTCAAATCCCCACACCCAATCTATCTACTGTAAAATCAATTAAAGTTACATAACAGAATAAAATAGATAAGATCCATGCATAAGCAGTAGCAGAACAAAAAATATATGCATGAAAGGTAAATCCAAGTAATAATCTAAGATATAAATTTTCACAAATACAACTTAAATGAGAACTGATAAATAAAGCATGCATGCTACTTACTGAACAACATCCAACCATGTGCCTTCACAATCTTATCAAACATAATCCATGCCACCATCACCTATAGCTTCATCTTCTTTGCATTTTGTCCCTTAAAAATCTGCAACACTTGATAAATCTACATACTCCAATTCATATCTATTACAATTTCTTGGTCCCTTCGGAGGGCATGTCAAAACTACACACCAGTCATTCTCTACTGGATATTGTACATAAAATAATTGTTTTGCTTGTGATGGTAGAATAAATGGATCATCTTGCACTCTATCCTTACTCAAGCATCTCTTCAGATTCACCATGGTGAAACCAATTCCATCAAATTTCATTCCATTCTTCTTGTGTACATCTATCCATTCACATTTGAACAATGGATATTGCACCGGGAAAGAACTCTCAGAGAAAATACATCAAATGATGAACCAAGAAAGAGTAAACCATGCAAAGTTTGAGGGTATGAATGGTGGGCTAAAGGGAGAGGTAATCATCGATAAACTCAACGATGACTTTGAGTTGTTCATTCAATTCATGACTCTCAAGTCAGATCTCCCTGCTATTCGCCATAGCCCAATGATTGAACTGGATGTTATCCTAAAGGAGTTATTTGAGATGGCCACCCCTGCAGATCAGTAGTGGAAAGATATACATAGAGGGAGAAATCATCATCCTGGAAGGCCCGCTAGCACCTAAGTCAATCGTAGTCTATTAAAAATATGCTCGGAGTTGTCATTTTCATCAAAAGATCCGGAAAGCCCTAGATGTCGAGATTTCCCTTTTTTATTGGTAACGCACATCACAGCGTGCGTTCCCAAAATGTTTTGTGGGCATGGCACATCTGCCACATTAGATTTTGTTAGTATTTAGGACGTACTTTCAGGTTTTATTCCCGCAATGTAACTAATTGGATACCCTGTTTCGAGATGCGTCTCGGGGGTAAATTGCACTATAAATGTAACCTCTACGAAGGAGGAAGGGTTCGAATTTTATTTTTGAAGCCTCTGTGCTTATATTGTAGCTATGTAAAATTTCTTGGAAGTGTTAATGAAAAGTATTTTTTTTAGTTTCTGAGATTCATCACAGTGTTCATATTCATTTTGTGTTTCCTGTTTGTGTCATTTTCATATGTGTAAATTCTGCTAATGCTTTCTAGAGAAAACCATGACCCGTCTCGAGCCTACTAAAGGTTGTTATGACATGTCTTAATCCTTCTAGGACTGTCATGACTGGTTGAAAGTGCCTTGAGTACTATGAAGGGTCCCAAGCCTATGTATGAAGGTACCATGACCTACTGTGGTTACTAAGGGTGTCATGAGGGTGTGTAAATTTGTTGGCAACCTAATTTTGTATTGCTTGACTAGTTTTTGATCTGTTAGTATGGATGGCAGTCTGTGTGAGGTCTAGTACATGGATCACTACCCTTTATTGGACTAGTTATGCAACTAATGAAACCCTTGGGTTGATTCCTCTCACCCATGTGCTGGCTACCAAGATGGGAGCAAAGCTCATAGAGGTCAGAACAAATGGAACCTACTCCTGGTTGAGGTCTAATGAAAAAACACAAGTAACCATTTAGAACAAAAATGACAGTGGTGCATGGTTCCTCTGCACATTCCCACAGTTCTCATCTCCACTAAACATGATGAGACAGTGACCAATGAACAAGATTTATCTAAAGGAAGTGAGAGGGTTCGATTTTTATATAAGGGGGATATGATTTGAATAGTAAACTGTAATGACCCCCATCAGATCCTGCTGATTTTTTTGGCTTATTTGCTTATGTAATTTGGTTAAGGGATTTCATAAAAACACTTGTCAAAAATACCACTAGGCTATGCTAAATAGTCTTAGTTGGTTTGTGTATTTAGTGTACTACTGGTATGTTGATGCAAGAGCATAGGCTCAAGAGGGAGAAGTCATTCATGACTTCAAAAGGTCAAGGTAACTGTTAAGAGACCTAGGGTCTCATACATTTGTAATTTGCTTTATTTTGTAAAAGATTAATAAAATGGATAAGGAATCTAGATCCTTTTCCACATGTAATAGTTAGGATTGAGTTACTTGTGAGTCATAGGGTTTGCAGAGATCAATAAGGACTGTACTCCTTTGTTGTAGGATCTGGAAACAGAATCCTCTTGTATTTAAATCAGTTCGAGTTATTTTCTTAGCAGCTTAGTTAGCTTACAGAGCTTGTTGGCTCGCAAAGCTTAGGTTAGCTCACAAACCTTAGGATAGGTCATAGAGGTTTGAGGATAGCTCAAAGAAGCTTTGATTAGCTCATAAATCTTGAGAGGGAGAGAAATTCCACATAACATGAATGGAGGAATGAGAGGTGCACATAAGAGTGAGCGAGGAGTGAACAAGTAGAAGTCTATGTGTGTATTTGAATTTCTGGTTCATTGAATAAAGAACAGAGGATTAGAATTTGTGTGTGGTTTTGATGGATTTCATGTCTTCATATAGTTCTATAGAAGTATGAATTCATCCCGCATTCACTCCATATAACCCTGTATATAAACTCTGTGGCTTTGGATTTCCATGGTTTCTGAATTGTAGAGAATAATTGATCATGTCAGTGATCAATTAAGTGAAGCTTTGTAGAGGGTTAAACCTTAACCAATCACTCAAATAAAGCAATTTAGTAGAGTGGGGATCGATAATGGGGAAGATCGGCAGCTTATAGTGATATCGCTAAGAGAAGTTGCAAGCTTTGAAAAACTTTGCATGTGCATGATATTCTATGGAATGCGCTTAATAAATTTTGGAATCCATCGTTGATTTCATGAGGACATTGGTTGAACGATCAGAAATCCATTTCACTGTGTGAAAAAGTAAGTTGTACGAACACTCAGGCTGGCCACAAAATTGATAGATCAACGATTGAGATCGACGGCAGGGAATAAGCATTGTGCAGAAACTCTTGTTTCGGAAGTGTCGAAAGTTGAAAATCCAACTTCTTATTCCCACCTTCTGAAAAGAATTCTGGTGCGAAAGGGAACATGCGGAAACCTATAATTTCATTGCAGAAGAAAGTTAGATAGTGTGGAAAGTTGTTTAAAATAAAGATTTTGTTTTGGATCTCAAGGGATTTGAAGTCTGTATGCAAATCAGCGCCATCATATGTGTAATGTTTGGCTTGTATATTAATAGACTATAATTTTCAGATCTTTATTTTTGTAGCGCTAACAGTGAACAGTAAATGTAATAGAGATTGCTTTGCATAAATAACAAGAAAAATAAACCCTAAATATCATATTCATATAACTTTGAGTTTACAATGACTGTAACAACAGTTGTAAGGTGGACAAGCAAATCTGAAATTACTTTAACTCTAACCTGTAGCTTCCTGGGAATGCACAATGATTTATGGAAGTGATATTTGGTGTCTTGATTTTTCTTCGGTGTCTGCCCTGCCCTGCCAGCTCCTCAAAACAACCCAAATCGTCTTCTTCTCATACTCCCTTATTATGCTGCAGCACCCTCCTTCACTACCTAGAAACATTATGCACAGTCATAACAAGAAGGAAGACTACAATGAGATTACCCAACAACGCTGTAGTAGATTCCGATAGGTGTCAATATGGATTGCAACTCCCTTTTTTTTTTGTAACAACCCTTTTTGGTTGTAACAACCCTTTTTGGAGGAAGCATGGGGATCACTGTAGATGTGGAACTGTAAGGATATGCGGCCAACAGAAAGTAAGTCATCCTCACAAACAAGACTATGTCCTCTCTAGACTATGTCATGGCCCACGCAGTCCAAACTCAGCCAACAAATGAAGAATACAGCCTCCACGAGATGAAATCGACCCATTTGTTACTCCTTTTTTTCAAAAACCTAAAAACCAAAAAAGATGAAAAAGAGAATATGCATGAATCTATAGTATCTTATATCTAGATGAGCCTGAAAATTTGTTGTATGTATAACCATGGCATGAGCTTATAATCCTAAGTATAAGATAATATTTTTACTTGTTAGACTCATAGGAAGACCCCCTTGGGCTAAACCTTATTATAGAATATGGTATGGGGATGGCGCTAGGGAATCCTAGCTTCTTATATTCTTATTTTAATTATTGCATAAGCATTTCTAGCTTCTATTCTATTGCTTGTCAAGGATATTTATAACTTACATCGTAGGGAGGCTCTATGGGTTAAATATAAATATCTTTCTATTGTGGAGATATCCAAACCTGTATACTAACTAATAAATGTTGTTGGTATGATAGGAGATCAAGATGTTAAAGTTGTCACCACCATTTTAACATATCAATGTATTTTTAGGAGGGGTTAGAACTGGCTTCGATCACCTCATTTAATGGCTTGGAAGGTATGGGAAACTTCATTTCCTTTAGAGCTCAAGAAATCTCACTTAGGAGTGAGTAAATTAGTCAAAGGTGTAGTGCAATGGCCATAACATTATTAGAGATCACTTGGTTCAATAATTTTATATGCCACCTGTCGTTGACTCTCCAATGACCTAATTAAATAGAAATTCCCATGCAGACATTTGTAAAAACTACTACACTTCCACCACTAAAATGGTTCATTGAACAATGCAAATACATAAATGAGGTGGAGACTATATATTGGCATCACATGATTAAATGTAACACCTTATATCTCTTCTCATTATTCTAATACCCTTGATTACCAAATCGATATGTCAATTAAGAAAGTAGATTTGCAAGGCATACCACCATTGAAATGTTAGCTCATATTATTTTCGTAAGAAGAGAGATCATAAAACCAAGCAAAAAAAAGACAAGCTGAAATAATTGTTTGAATGCATATGATAGATCTCTTAGTAAGGAAAGAAACAATAATGAGTCATATCATGCTAGTAGTTACAAATAGCAAATAAAAGAGAAAATATCTTATGTATAATTATAAGAGAGTCTATGGAAATAGACTAAATAATTAGTACAATTATCTTATCCTTATGGTATCCTTACTTATTGACATGGGACCTTGAATGATATATAAGTAATTTGATCAAGTAACCGATAAATCCACCTAGGTATAAATGCAGTAGATTCCGACTAGAAATAATACTATGTTTGGATATTGTAACCTCAACATCTAACCTCAGATGAAAATGGCATCCCTTAGGTGGTAAGCTAAAATTGATTACTAGTGCACCTGAATCCATTGAAAGAAACTCACTGCCCCCATCCTTCTACAAAACCTCACAATCAATGTATATATTATTATAAGCCATGGTTATTGCATTATTTAACTTCATGTCATCCACCAACACAATAGGCTAATATACATGCATGGTCAATTTCATGGTATACCCTCTCAACCTCGTTATTTGTATCAAGTCATTTTCCTTGTGAAATCCATTCATCAAAGGATTGTAAGTATGAATATTTGGTTGATCACAACCATTTTCCTTCATATGCTCCACTAGTGCAAGATAAATGACAACTTTGCCTCCTTTGCAATGTCCATTATTCAAGGTAGTATATGTTACCTCATTTGGTGTCGATCATTTTCAGTTAGGGATGATGGTTAAGGCAATACTTAAGTATGGATTAGATGAAATTTTGGATCTATATACCCATATTTATCTCTGATCTAGCTACAAGATTGTCATGGTTCACTAATTCATATAACAAGTGTTGTAGGAATTAGAAAGGTGTCCTTTCCATCATTAACACCTACAATACTAGGTATATACCTATAATTTGTTTGATAATTAATATAAAGAGATGGAGGGTTGACATTGTAGGTTAAAAACTATATTTATAAGGAGATGGGGGTCACATCATATTCATATGGTCCACCGAGCAAGTTATCAGATTTTCATTAGGAGAATATAAGTTTCAATGGTATAATAATGGTCTAAAAAGCATACGTTAATGGTTCAAATTGCTTTTATCTTTATAAGAATTGCATATGGTTGGAAGAGGTACTAATGATAAAAATTCTCAATATTTAAAAGGATTGTATAGGTTCTTGTAGGTTTTCTCCAGGTAGGACCTTAACCAATGTATTAATGAATATTTCATGTCAAACTTAATTATGGAGAGCATATAGATTTAATGTAACACCGTATATCTCTTCTCATTATTCTAATATCCCAGGTAATTACCTCATTGATATGCCAATTAAGAAAGTAAATTTGTAAGGCATACCACCATTGAAATTTAGCTCATATGATCTCCATGAGAAGAGAAATCATAAATCCAACGTCCAAGAAAAAACCAAGCTGAAATAATTGTTTGAATGCATATGATAGATCTCTTAGTAAGGCAAAAAACAATAATGATTCATATCATGATGCGGCCAGTAGTTACAAATAGCAGATAAAAGAGAAAATATCTTGTGTATAATCATAAGAGAGTTTATGGAAATAGACTAATTAATTAGTACAATTATCTTATCCTTATGGTATCCTTACTTATTGACATGGGACCATGAATGATATATAAGTAATTTGATAAAGTAACCAGTAAATCCATAACCTAGGTATAAATGCAGTAGATTCCAACTAGAAATAATATTATGTTTGGATATTATAACCTCAACATCTAACCTCAAATAAAAATGAAATCCCTTATGTGGTAAGCTAAAAATGATTACAATTGCACTTGAATCCATTGAAACAAACTCATTGTGCCCATCCTTCTAAAAATAAACCTCACATTCAATACCTTAGAAGCCGCAGCTTATTACATTTCATTTCCTTTTGATGCATTTCTTTGGTTCCCTCCTTCATTCCTTTGGTCATTCCTTTGGTCCACCTACATGACTCCCATGGTCCTTCCCCTTTTCATTGAAAACCTTAGGAGAAAACTCGAGTGTTTTTGCTATCTATACCAAAAAAACACTAGATTAAATTTACCAAAAAAAACTTTAAAACGAAATTAAAAAAAAATGGGACCCCTAACATAACTTTTCATATTTTATCTCCCACGAATAGTTTTGTCGGGAAAGGGCGGCGTTTTCTTTTTGCACATGCCAACATTTACTTGCTTTGATTCTGGTATTCAACACCACGAAAGCTGAAGCTAAGTTGTTGGGATATATTGAGGTGTAACTTAAGTTCCACTGCATTCTTGTTCTGCGTTCTACATTATTATAGGTATTTGATCAATGTTTTCATGAAAACAACATAAAAACTGAAAACATCAAACCTTGAAAACATTATGTGGTTTCTTTATTGACATATATCAAAATAGTGATTCCTCTGCTACAAAATTTTAAGTGTTGAATAGGAATTATGTGCTGCATTTTGTACAGAATTTTATCATATTCTTAGTAAGTGTAATATGCATTATGTGGTTTCTTTATTGACAGAAATCAAAATAGTTGTTCATATGCTAAAAAAAATTAAAAAAATGGAAAAAAATTGGTTTCCTCTAGGCTGACCATCGATTGTGGTGGCTCTTCCTAGTTGATTCGTGTAAACCTTGTCCTCCTTACAGCCTCTAAGGCTGAGGAGTCTTCACTCTTGGAGACTGAGATATCTTGTTGGCTACTATACGTGTCTAACCTAAGCCTACAATGCTCTAACCCTCTCTCTCTCTCAAGTTATGACATATGTTCCTTTTAGCAGATAGTCCTTATAGAATATAGTCTTCCCTTTTACTTTTGAAACTTGTTAGATTGATTAATCGTTTAAACAACTTGTAGTT
This sequence comes from Pseudotsuga menziesii, assembly GCA_001517045.1. Lineage (NCBI taxonomy): Eukaryota > Viridiplantae > Streptophyta > Pinopsida > Pinales > Pinaceae > Pseudotsuga > Pseudotsuga menziesii. Next base: position 729,176 of record LPNX011064209.1, read on the forward strand.
AGCAATTGAGTGATGATAGACTTTATTTTTTTGGTTATGTGGGATTGTACAAGTGGAGACATGGATGTAAGTGATTGTTTGTCATTGAAGTATATCATTATTTTTATTTAATTTAAATTGTTTTTTTAACAGAAACCAGTAGGTTTTATATGAATAAAACTATGGTTGAGCCACCCAAGAGGTTACATATGTGAGTTCCTTGCAAAAAAAAAAATCCCCATCACAGCAAATGGGAATACTACTTTTATTTAATTTAAATTGTTAGAACATATTACTTTGTACTTTAATAACAATATAATAGGTCATGGCAAATCAATACTCTAATCATTTTTTAAAAAAACAAGAAAAGCAGGTTATGACATGAAATCAAAAAATTCTGATTATAAAATTTTAAAAACAACGCGTCAAAATGATGAAATGGGAAATAAAGGGACATGCTTCTCACAAGGTAAATATTTAGAAATAGAACAATGTTTTTCCTTATGTAGTTATGTAATGCTTATTTTTATTGTATGATGATGTTAGGCATATGTTTAATAACATTCTTGGCTATAGTTACAAAGAAGAAGAAAAATACAAACAATAGAAAAGAAGATTACACCTTCTATTCCTTTGAATTACTCTACTAGTCCTAACAAAGAAGCAAATGACAAATATACATTTTCCTCTTTTCAGGAGGACCAGGAGCAACATGAACAAGGTAAGCCCATTAATTCATATTTCTCTAGATCTTTATAACTATAAATCTTATGATTAAGAAATCCATAACACCTTTATGTGCCCTTCTTTTATAGAATATGTTCACAAACAACCATGCCATATGGATAACAGTGTAGAAGAGGAAGATCCCTTGACACAAAAAGAGGCGGAGCAACATGAAGAACAAGGTAAGCTCATTAATGTATAATTTTGTAGTTCTTCATAAATAAAATTTTATGACCTAGAAATCCATAACACCTTTGCGTTCCCTTCTTGTATCAAATATGTTCACAAAGAACAATGCCAACCAGATATTAGTATACAAGGTGAAGATCCCTCTACATAAGCATCGACAGAGAAAGTCAAGAAGAAAGGTAGAGGAGCAACTAAATGTGCAGAAATAAATAACTTGGAGTGAAATATTGAAATTCATATCAGTGAAAGGAACCAACCAATTGGTACAGACTCTGTGAAGCTATCTTCATTACTAGGTGTGCTCGCAAGGGAAATGGTTCCAATCAATTTTTTTGATTGGAGGAAGGTTTCAGATCAAATAAAGGAGGACTTGTGGAGCATTATTAATGTGAGTATTAGACATTACGTGTATTTGTTTTCAACATTTCTATTTTTGGATGATTTCAAAGTTTGTTTTCAAACCATGTATGGAATCTAAAAATGCAGTTCTTATATCTTGCAGGAAAAATTCATAATCCCTCCGGTCCTTAAAGAATATTGTATGAAATCCATTGGCCATAAGGAAAACAGTCATCGATATAGGTTGAACAAAAAATACTGTGACCCTTGTGAGTCAATAGAGGAAATATTAAACAATGTTCCTCCAATTAGGATAAGTGAGAAAGTGTGGAGAGAATTCGTCCTATCATGAGCCACCATTGAATTCCCTGTAAGCAAAAAGTTCACATATTATATAATAAAGTTTTTTAGAATTTCTATTAGATTGTAATGTTGAATTATATATGTTATTTTCAATTGATTTCTAGGATATAAGGAAAAAAAAACAAGGAAAATAGAGAAAAGAAGAGGGACTTGCACACCTCTAGACGTTGAGGTTATCAACATATCGAATATGATATGGTAAACAATTGTGATGATATTTTATCCGATATGAGAAATATTAGCATATTTTAGTTTCATTGTAATGTCAAAACTTAACCATATTATTTTACTTGTTGCAACTAGAAAAAATCTATAGCCTCTGACGATAAAACTACAAGCATTACTAGGGCAAACTTATGGAAGAAGTGCCATCAAAAGAAGGATGGCACTCCAATCACACCAGTTGTAGGAGAAACAATAGTATGTTCTCAACCTTCTAATTTAGATATTGATTAAAATTGTATGTTACATGTTGGAAATGTTTTCTTCTATGATCTAATTTAATTGTATGTCAATGTTAGCAAAAAATTGAACAAGCACAAGTAGAATTTGCATCTCAAGACATTGCAGCTAGGGACGATGCCCTTTCCAAGGTACTAGGGGTTGATGCAAGAGGATGAATATGTGGAGTTGGCTTAGGAGTTACGCCAACTAATTTGTTTTGCAAAAGTCCATACAATGAGGTGCTAGTTGTAAGCCAAGCTACAGTGAAAGAAAAAACAGAAGAAATCACATCTTTGAAAACAACAATAACTGAACTACTAAAAAGAGTAGAAGATATGGAGAGAGAACATGTGGTCAAAAAAGAAAGTGTTAGTGTCCAATTCTTTACTCTTGTCTCAATATACATATTTTCACACTAATGATCTGAATTCTAATATCTGATTGCTCATATAAGCAGTGTCCTACTGTACAATATGCTCATGCTGAAATCACGTATGTGGTGGAGTTTAGTTGTTTAATTATTATTTTAAATAATATTTTTTTCATCTTTGGAATATATATATATATATATTACATTTTGTTTCCTTAGACAGAGTAATATAGGGGACATAACAACCCCTACGAACGGACTAATACAAAAGAAATTAACTTCAATGCATACTCCATCATCCCTAGTAAGTATTGAAAAATTTCGTAAATTAGTTCAATCTTATTTTATTTTATCAAAATATTAGAAATAATTGTATGTTGGGTGCAAAGTCATGCATAAAAATATGGTGAACATTTGGTATAGAAAACACCAATGGTTCCATCGAAACTGGAAATTGACAAAATGAAAACACCAATTCAAGTAAGATTGTAATTATTTAATATAGGATCATCAATGTTTAAATTCTTATTTACATGCATCTTACTTTGTCTCATTTATTTGTTGGGTCAAGATAATGCTAATGACTTGACACCAACTTCCCAATTGGGGCTGTAAGGAAAGAAATGCTTTCTCATTGCATTAAACTCAAGGGTTAAAATTGCAAGGGAAAAAATACATAAGACTGACCCAAATGCAATGGTACACTGTGTCCATGTTGGAAAACGCTATTATATTGTGAATCTGATAGAAATTTTAGATCCTTTATTTGAAAATATAGCTTTACCACATCCCAGTAGCCATTATGTAATCTAGCAGATGCTTTGTTGAGGTTCATTCCTTGGAATAAGGATGACATTGAACTATGTAACTAGTGCTTATACTGTGTGACTAGTGATTTCAGTGATGTTGTATCAACTGAGAATAGCTTATTTATTGAATATTTATACTTAGATCAGGAAATATTTTATAATTTTTTTGTATTTCGGGATTAATCTTTACATTTAATTAAAATTTTGGGCACAAGTTGCAATTATATTCCATGGTCGTAATTTTTTATTTTGCAATACATCAGTATTATATAATCTTTAATGTATGTGAAATGAGATGTTGTGTTGTGAATATGTGGAATGAGAAGTCTGTCTATCGTATTTTCATTAAGTTTTTTTTGTTTGTAAATTAGTTTATCCTTCTATTGCCTTGTATTGCCAAAAACAGACATTTACATTGTATTGCCAAAAACAGACACTTACAGGAAGAAAAAAAACCCACATGAATATAATATATTTTCCACATTTTAGCAAGAATAAGAAAATGACTAAAATTAAATATTTAAAGGAATAAGCTTGCATCCAGAAACAAATTCATATGCAATTATTAACAATAATAGTAAGCTGATTTCTTAACTCAATTGAGGCCATGGCCTTTTATGTTGTACAAAACAACCAATCTACAAATCATTTTGAATTTGAAAATCAAAACTAAGTTTAAATACAGACTACTCAATTTGCACATTGAAGTCACCATGTTATTACATTGTTCATTATGTGTTTGATAGTCATGTTTTGCTTGTGTTCACGGCTAGCAGGAAGGTTTATGATCCTTTTGTGTTTTCCTTTCTATCCTAGTAACACTGTTATTTGCATAGACTTGGAGAAGATAGCCCCATTTATCGATAGTACTAAATCCTTGATGGGCTTGGCATTCTTGTCTGCTTCTTCTAACGGGACCAGATCCTTCCTACAGGATATGCCAGCACAACGCCTCTTTGGATTTGTCATCACCTTCATTAGAGTTGGAAATTTGCAGCAAGGACAATGATGACAAAGACCTCTGGTATTTTCTCCCCCAGTCCAAACATTCGATCAAACCGATCGTTCCTAGCAATGGATACTATGCACCACGGTAATGGAGTCCATGACCTTGTTTGGAGGCTTCGGCGAGATGTTATTAGGACCGAGAACTATAGGCACTTCTTCTGCAGTGGTGTTGTATCTTAGTAGGACAACATCTCCCGTACCAGCATCAAAAATTCTTTATAATGTAATGAACATCTTTACATTTCCCTTACCAGCATCAAAAGGTCTTCCTAATGTAATGAACATCTCTACCCTGATGGCTGGAGATGCTTTTGTGTGAAGGTCCAGAAATCACTGAATTTCCAAGCATCGCCCAACGGTCAATAAAACACATCGAACAATAGAATTCCCAAGTACAATAGTCATTACAGATCCCGTATCAGCACCCCCAGGATCCTTAGCAGAAAAACAGTTGGTCATCCCTGTTCTTTACCAATATTCACTCACTTTGTATCTTAGAAAAGCTCTGATCATGGCCTTATAATGAGTTGGGTGATTACTGATTCATCATTAGCACTCGAGTTCACCACAAGTCAGTCAAATCCTCACACATGCCATTATCAAGTAGCATGATGACAACACAAACGGTCATGTGGGCTCTTGATCTAATTTCTTATGTGGCAATGCCAACTACGCCGCCCCTTATGTGGTGGCATCATGGTATCAATGGTAGAGGTGACCCCCATCCTCACTTGAAATTAGCTTCGAGTTGCCTTATGATGTGTGGAATTGACATCTTCATTGAAGGGCCTCGTGATGGTATATCGGTAACTGTTGCTTTAGAGTTTGGAATATGAAGGAATGAGCAATTTCACATTTTGTCATTTCATGTCTTGTTTGCTACCTTGCTTGTATTATGAAAATATTTATGATTGAGGCAAATTTTGTTGATTTTTAGCTTTTCCAACATTCTCATTGTGTATAATGCACTCCTGTAAAATATGGACACACTTTTTCTACTTAAAAAAATGAGCATAATGCAGACTTGTCAACCAACATAATGGGTATAACTAAATAGTAATAGCAAGTAATATCAAACTGAGAAAGAACGATAATCCTCTACTTACTTATGAACTCAAGCTAATTCATCAGTTGCAAGGGAATGTTTCCTTTCATGTACTCGTTCAGTTTTATTCCTTGGATTTCATTCCATAAATTGCATCACTTGTAATGCTGAAACTCTAGTGGAAAATTATAGGTTGATTACAGTCACATTCAGAATTCATCCAATATGAGTTCAATAGACAAATTAATAACATCAACAAGAAACCTTGAAGAATAATTTATGGACCTTGCAAAACTGTGGTTTAGGGAAATTAGACCAAGCCTAGGAGAAGATCAAAAATTGTCCAAGTATGGAATTATTGGTTTAATCTGCCTAACTGGCCTTAGGGAAATGCCTGCCACAGCTCATAGGTTGATGATAGAAATATTATGAGAGTGTGGATCTCTAGAGTGTTCTATGGTGCATCCAACCATATCATTAGCTAGACCAAAAATTCTTTCAAGAAGAAGATATCAATATGCCAAAAGTGCCTCTCAGCCATATGTGCACTGCTCCGGAAAAATGCCCACCAAGGTGAGAGAATGAAGCTCCAGAAGATGAAAGTGGTCTTGATGGATTCACCTTGTTGGCCTCTACCCATTGGGTATCTCACTTGCCAATTTTGAAGGAAAAATAAAATCACCTTGTTGACCTAGGGTTTGAAGAGAACTGGTTAAGTGTTAGACAAAGAGTTTGAGAGACCCTTTGGAAATGCTCGCAAGGGGGTGTTCTTTTGATGATAAAATTCATCAGATGATATGGTCATGTGCATTGTTGAAATGACTATTTAGCCATGCTCTTTTTTTTCTTATGGTGATGACATAAGGAAAATATCAACCTGCCAAAAATAGAAGAAAAATCTTATTTTGCATAATAAAGACAAAGAAAAAATGGCTGAGTGTTGTAAAGGGGCTAAGTGATGCCCGCATTAAGGTTGATTCCCGCACTAAGGATGATGCCCGCATTAAGGTTGATTCCTGCACTAAGGATGATGCCCACATGGAATGGCATGGCATAAATGATGATGTGGCATGAAGATGAAATAATTGTTTCATTATGACATCATTCTAGAGAAATACGACAAATTAGTGAAAATCAAGAAATTGGCTAAGTGTGGGAAAATTGGTCCAAGTAGCCTTAAGAGGATGCCCGCCACAAATGGTTTGTTGAAGAAAATGGCCGCAACACATGGGGATATTGTAGGATGTTGTTTTTTCTACTCAACCATGGTCTCAGTTTGTCCAAAAAGACCTTGAAGAAGAATTTATGGACCTGCCACAAATGTGGTCTAGGGAAATTAGACCAAGCCTAAGAGAAGTTCAAAAATTGTCCAAGTATGGAATTATTGGTAAAATATGCCTAGATGGCCTTAGGAAAATGCCCGCCACGACTCATAGGATGATGATAAAAATATTATGAGAGTGTGAATCTCTAGAGTGTTGTATGGTGCATCCAACCATATCATTAGCCTGACCAAAAATTCTTTTAGGAAGAAGATATCAATCTGCCAAAAGTGCCTCTCAGCCATATTTACACTGCTCTAGAAAAATGCCCGCCAAGGAGAGAGAATGAATCTCCAAAAGATGAAAGTGTTATTAATGGATTCACCTTGTTGGCCTCTACCCATTGGGTATCTCAGTTTCCAAGTTTGAAGGAAAAATTAAATCACCTTGGTGACCTAGGGTTTGAAGAGAACTGGTTAAGTGTTAGACAAAGAGTTTGAGAGACCATTTGGAAATGCCCGCAAGGGGGTGTTCCTTTGATGATAAAATTCATCAGATGATATGGTCCTGTACATTTTTTAAATGGATATTCATCCATGCTCTTGGTTTTTCTTATGGTGATCAGATAAGGAAAATATCAACCTGCCAAAATAGAAGAAAAATCTTATTTTGCATACTAAAGATAAAGAAAAAATGGTTGTGTTGTAAAAGGGATAAGTGATGCCCACATTAAGGTTGATTCCTGCACTAAGGATGATTTTGGCATGGCATGGAATGGCATAGATGACGATGTGAAATGAAGTTGAAATCATTGTTGTATTATGACATCGTTCTGGAGAAACACAACAAATTAGTGAAAATCGGGAAATTGACTAAGTATGGGAAAATTGGTCCAAGTAGCCTTAAGAGGATGCTCGCCACAAATGGTTTGTTGAAGAAAATTCCCGTAGCACATGTGGATATTGTAGGATGTTGTTTTTTCTACTCAACCATGGGCTCAATTTGTCCAAAGAGACCATGAAGAAGAATTTATGGACCTGCCACAACTGTGGTTTAGGGAAATCAGACCAAACCTAAGATGATAAAAATATTTTGAGAGTGTGGATCTCTAGAGTGTTGTATGGTGCATCCAACCATATCATTATCCCGACCAAAAATTCTTTCAAGAATAAGATATCAATCTTCCAAAAGTGCCTCGCAGCCATATTTGCACTGCTCCAAAAAAATGCCCATTGATGAGAAAGAAAGAAGCTCCAGAATATGAAAGTGGTCTTGATGGATTCACCTTGTTGGCCTCTACCCATTGGGTATATAACCCCTACATTTGTATTTTTTTTCTTTGGCAAAATATAGCTCTGTAGCACATGAAAAACTTTAGCACATCACAAGGCAACCTGAATGAATCACAAAAATAATTTACAAATCAAGACCTGACCAACCCCACAATAGCACTACTGAATCAATAGATGAATCATAAGAATGCAATGATTTTGATTAGTACAAAATATAAAACCTTGGAGCATACTCACCAGAAATCTATCAGCAATAAAGTCAATGTACTGACTCATAAGCTTGGAATTCATCCCCACAAGATCACATGGGAGAGAATCACCTACAAATTCTCTTTCAATATATATAAACCAAGTATGAACAAAGATTACAAAGGATACCTTCATGGCTATATTCTGTACTCTATATGATAAGTCAGATAGGTTTTTGGAGCTTTATAGTGATTGATCAAGGTTTTGATAACTTCATCTTCAGACAACCGTATGAGTCGGTAACATGTTCTATCTAGATACTTTGGCATTTAATGCCAATAGCCTGGATTTGCTTAAGGCACTCCATTAAGGTTTTCTACATGATGTAATTGGCAGTTCCAATTATCACTTTTGATCATCTTTAATATTAATATAATTTATTTTCCACATTGTAGAAAGAATAACAAAAAGACCAAAATTAAATATTTAAAGGAATAAGCTTGCATCAAGAAACAAATTCATATGCAATAAATAACAATAATAGTAAGATGATTTCTTAACTCAATTGATGCCAAGATAAGTCTATGTATTTTATGAAAAATATTTATTTCATATGATATAGGGACATTGACATCATAAACCAATATACCTAAATTTGTGAAAAAAAACAATATACGTGAAATCAATTAAAAAAACTCATTTGTGTGCATTCCTCAGCGTGCATTCCTTGGCATGCATTCCTAAGCTTCCATTCCTCAACTTCCATTCCTCAGTGTGCATTCCTAAGCTTGCATTCCTCAGAGTGCATTCCTAAGCTTGCATTCCTCAGCGTGCATTCCTAAGCTTGCATTCCTCAGCGTGCATTCCTTAGAGTGCAATTGAAATTAGGTCGTCGCGTACTATGGAAACAAATGAAACAGGGGAGTCTTGCACCATGGAAACAAACATAGGGGGCTTCTCTACCATGGCATCAGGAGAAGCGTGGGGTTCCCAAGTTGAACGGTTCATGATGAAAAAATTCCAAGAGAATGATGATGAATGGAGTGATACAAGCATATGGCCAACCGGTATGTTAAATATCCTTTTAAGAGCAAGAGTGGATAGGTTTAGTTTTTGACATTTTAATTTCCAAGATGAAGAGATAGATGATTTCATCTATAGTTATGATCACGAGGCTTTGGAATTGCATATTTTTGGGAAGAGGGTTCATCTAGACCTCGATTTGGTTGCCATAGCAACTAAAATTCCACAAAGAGAGGGGGAAATGTCACATGCCCCAATTTTGCAAAATAATATTATCTTATTTTGATTTTATTCCAAGACATTATGTTAATGCTAAGTTGTAAGTGATGACTCAGCAGAGTCAAGGATATTGAATGTAATTCTGAATATTTTAATTTTAAATAAATAAAAGTGGAGACAACAGCTTGGGAGAGCTGTTAAAAAGAGTGTTACTGGTCAAGTTGGTGGAGGAGACTAGGTGGAGAGCAAAAAGACAAGTGGAAGCATCCTTAAACACTTCCAATGTTGCAAGTGGAAACCTCCCTACATTTGGGGTCATGATCCCCCAAGAAAGTGGGATCAGAGCAAGTGGCTCAATTAATGACAACTAACCCAAAAATACCTAGGCAATCTTAATAAAAAAGCCCATTGAAGAGAGCTGAGGCTGCTCATTCCAAGAGAAGAATCATTCAGGTGAATGCACTTCAAGGAATTCATTGGGAAGGGAATTTTTGTGGAAGGTGTTTGAGGGGTAAACTACAAGAAGTGATCTAGTACAGCTTTCCAGCTGAAAGATCTTGCTGCAGTGTGCAGAGTTGGTATTGAGTCATTGGACTAGTACTTTGTTGTTTGCTCCACCTAGTCCCAGCCAAGGAGACCAGGAACAGGCTCAGGGGTCCTAAGAAGTCGTTGTTTGAGCGCTCTCCAGGAGTTGGTAGGGAGGAACGGCCTCCCAATGCTGTTGTCATCCAACTTTTAAAACAAGTTCTACTATCTTTTAGTTTCTATGTTAAAGTTTATATCTAAGTATGAACAAATAATGAATGATTTATATGTTATGTTGTGAACTATTAAGTTTGAAATCTCTTAGTTGTTTTAATGTTGAATCTGTTCTTTGATGAAAAATAATCCTACCTATGTTTTTCCCTATCTGGAGTAAACCAGATCGTACTCTAGCACAGGTAGTGTGTTTAAAATGAATGAAGTATGATAGGAATCTGAAATGAATAGAGTACTTATGTTTTTCAGAGTATTGAAATCTTTTCTTTCAGTAGATAGTTGTTTTCCAGAAAGGATATTAATTTGTTTCATAGGGTTGTTGTTAGAACCAGACTGTGTATTAAGAATATTAGAAAAGAACAGGATCGTATTATTTTACTAATAGCAGTATATTCAAGTATGTAATTCATTCTTTTACACAATACCTTCTTTTATAAACTATACATCTACACTGAAACAGAAGAAATAGAAATATCAGTTGAATGCTTATTATTATGTTAAGTAAAGATGTAAATATAATTCTGTTAGTTTATTTTCCTTTCCTAATAATAATAGTTATTTTACCTGCAACTATCTGAACTCTTACAGTATTCTTTCTCTTAGAATTAAAAATAACTAAAAAACAGTAGTAACCTATGCATAAAATATTATTAATAAAGAACTATCCTTACACACTTACAAACAAATTATATGTAAAGGAGTATTGACAGGTATGAAAGTTCTTATTTCTTTCGCCAAGCTTACAAAATAATCTTATTAAATAAACTCAACTATTATAGAATGTTCTTAGTCTTTATTAATAATATATTTATGTAAAAATAAACTTAAAGGAGTACAGTATTTACAAACAATATTATTATTAATACAAATAATATTATTATTAACAATAAACAATATTGTTTATGAAATAGTAATTCTTTTAGACAAACTGAAGAAATCTTGTGACAGTAATCGAATTTAACAAAAGAGCAATATAGAAATCATCATCATAATAATAATAATATTATTATTATTATTATCATTATAAAAGTTAAATAGGATAAACCCTAGCTCAAATTTCTGAGCATAATTTATCTGTATTCTTATATACATTAGTAACCTAGGTTAACCCATAAGTTAGATCTTTTAAACTATTAAAGAACCAACTGAATTTATACACAGAAATGAAATACATTACTGATCAACATATACAAAATGTACTTATAAGAGAAACTGTTTCTTTTTATACAAACAGGGTGTACCTGTGAAAGCGAAGTACAGGGTTAAAAACCCTTATAATTATTATAAATACAATTAGCAGAACATTGTAGTATTAAACCAAATTTATTTAATTTATGTAACCATTAAGTCACTAAGTTATTATAAATTACTCATATTCCTCTAAAGACAAAACAACAGACTGTGTAATTATTATAAATTGGAATAATCTATTTCAAAATGAGGGTTTCCACAGGATAAACCCTAATTCATAACTCTAAATAAAAACAAGCAAGAATTAAATTATGACCGTAAGTATCAGTCATAAAACTTTAATTATAAACCCTTACAGAGTATTTAAACAGAGTACAAAAACTTGACTTACAGTCAAGAAGGGTAAAAAACCTGAATTTTACACAGAGCTTAATATAAAACATCCGTTAAACCAAAACAAGTTTGAAGACAGAACTATCTTTACAAGAATTATTTTTAAACATGTCGTAAAGCCAAACATTAAACTAAATACATTGCTCAGTTGAACCAAGTCTACCCATCAACTAGCGAGGGTTTGATACTAGGTATTACAACAAACAACCTGTAAAAACAAACAACATATCTCATGGCGAGATGAGAAAGGTTTCCCCAAAACCCTGGGTGATTCCATTGACCACCCCGATGCAAGTAGGGTGAAAACCCAACACATGGACCACAGGGCTTACCTAAACAAAGCCACGAGCCACAGAATTCATTAGTTGATTGCTTGTTTTCTTCACCGTGAAAGCATGTAATGGCAAGCACCTGTAAAGAGTTCAAAACACTACTGTCAGTAAACAATAACCTAAGATTCGATGTGCTTTTGTAACAGCATTACACTTGCAGCAAGTAAATGAACGCAAAAACTATTATTCACCTGTCAATGGAAATGACGAACAGTCTCGTCGAAGCACTATCACCTACAGGCTTTGCAAAATGAAGACTCAACAACCTGCAAGATAATAACCTCATGCAATAGCAAGCCATGAGGACAGCAAGAGAAATTAGAGTAGACAGTGAGCCATGAGGACAACAAAGGGAATATTACATAGACAGCAAGCCAAGGGCAACGATAATCTCCACAAGTTTGCAAAGTGATAACCCCAGCCACTGAGAATGGCTTTTGAACCACACACCGGTGACAATGCAACACTGAACCAAGACTCAAGACAACCGGAGCAAAGGAGGACCGACGGCCACCATGAAAGCCAAGCAGAGTAGCCTCAAGGGCCAGTGCAAACTGTGGGAAAGAAATGATAAGGGTTAGGGTTACGGCAGTCTTTTATATTTTCCACGCTTGGTCAGGAGATGACCACGTGGTCAGTAAATCAAAACCATGCAATGGATCAATCTTCTATAGTGCCTGCATAAAATGTTATCCAATTATTAAATCATTGGAATGAGTAAACTATATCATCAACCCAATAATTGCCATGCAAATCGATAATAATGTACACCTTATCATATGCTATTTTAGTGATAGAATATCAACGTTATGATTACGTTGACCTATCAAAGAATGTCACCTTTAAACCTTAGTTAAAGCCCGAATTTCGTTCATGCATATTACTCTTTTTACCATTAACCTTATGTTATTATATTATAAAATCACAATTACGATTTGGATTATTGCATTTCTTTTCTCTAAACGTTGTCTTTATATTCGATAGAGATCAAATGTTTTATGGGAGAGCTCATGCTAATCACCAAGCAACTTTAGTTTTCCTTTGTACAAAGACTATAGTTTATACATGGTAAATCTCTTGTAATATCAACCTTACAAGATATAACTTTTATAATGGCATAATGTAATAGTTAGAGAATCATAAACTCTAATCTAAACATGTTTATAACCTTGAGCTAGATATAGACTGAATGTATATTAACAAAATAGAGTATGCATGGTTATAATTCACATAAGAACTAATAACTCAATGATAGCAGAACTATGAAGTGGACCAAACGTATTGTAAGAACACTATTATGAAATTTGTTACATAGTTCAAAGCAATAATACTTTGATGGATTTTGGTTATGACTCAACTTGGTATTTACTAAAGATTCACCATGTCTATTGGGTTAGTAAAATGGGTATAGAATTATACTAAATAGCTAGAAAATCAACTTGTTTCGATGGCTTCAATCTCAGAAAGACTGATTGTAAACAGTAATTTAATACAAGAGAAGTTTCAGAGAAAAATTAAGAAATTGAATAGGAATGATTCTATTGATTCCGGAAATTGTTAGAACCACATGGTTCATCATGAAATTAAAATGTAGGCAAACAATGATCTCATGTAGGAAGGCATTATGGTTTTTATTTTGCACAATGGAACTTATACTGTCAAAAGGTTAACAGGCTGTAAGTTATCTCGCAGAAGTGAAATGTGGGACAGTTGATACACAAATAAGAAAATGTATTATTGTATAAATACTAACAAAATAAACATTATAACTTCGCAATTTATATAGACTAAGGAAGAAGTACTTTGTAATGGAGATTCTAATTCTTACAGTCGCAAACATATTTCACTGTCGCTACTTACTTCTAAACTTTATTACAAGAGAAATTTAAGGAAGCCAAATGGCTTTACCTCACGGAAGTTGTTTAGAGTTTAGCAGCTTAACTACTAAGCTTTATAATTGCAAATAAAATACTGCTGGATACTTTAAGAATTTTTAAAAACGTGCTCGTTCAATCATACCTGTAAACCTGTAAGAACCAGTAATCTTCTACGTTAGCACAATTGCTAAGTAAGCCCCGGATTCAAAAGTTAGATTCCATCTACTTGACATGAAAAGACTCATCAATAAACTGAAGTAAAACAGCACGCAAGAAGACTTTATTCTTGTTACAAAAAAATGAACCGTTGAGTTAATATAATTAAGATTTAATGAATCTAATTACTTGACTGTTTCTTTTATTGCAAACCGTTAATTGTTAGTAGACCGCAGGTTTTAGCATTTATTGTTATATCAAAATTTTAAATTTTTGTGAAAATTTGGGGTTTTGACAAGAAATGTTAAAATCATGAAAAAACCCCAAGGAAGAAAAGATTCAGATGGCTAGTAAAATTTGTGGGAAACGGGTTGTTGTTCCTAGGAATGGTATAAAAATGGAATATGTTCCTCAAGGAATATACAAAACCTTGATTCAGATTATCCTTAGGACCATTATGAATCACCACAAGCGGAATGATATTTCGAGTGATTGCATGAAGCTAGCCATACATTGGGTTGAAGACATGGCCATAAATGTCCCTCATCTATTGTCTAGGAAATTGCATTCTGCATTGCAAGATAGTAAAATGAAGAGGGTCAAATTCAGTTACCCGAGCACACTGCAAAAAATTATTTATTTTTGTTGACCTTGTGTTGTAGGGTCAAATTCTATTAGAACATACATTAGGAAGCCTAAAGAACAAAAAAAAATGAGGAATTACCTCAACCTTATTTAAAGAAAAATGTAGAAGCAGTTTCTACTGTCACTACATCAACAATACATGGACAACCTTTCGAGGACAATATGGAATCTGTGGGAAATGACATGCCTTCACTTTCCCTTGAAGAAGATGTTGTTGTCACAAATTTGGCTGGAATGCATGGAAATGAAAATGCAGATCCATGGGTGGAATTTGTGAACAATTATATGGATTGTTCGTCGACTAGTGATGAAGACCTAATTCATGCCAAATATTATTTTCATGGTAGATTTGTTTTTTCTTAATTTGATAAAATAGTGCATTTCAAAGAACAATCTACCTTGTGGGAGGATTCCTTCACATCTAGTGATGAATTGTGCAAAACTAAGGATGTCCAAATTATTGATTTGGTACATCATGTTACAGGTTTAGAGAAAAAAATCATGGAAACTGAAAAATTAATTGGCCAAAAGGATAAACTTATTAAGGATCAATGTTCTAAATTTACCATATTTCTAGCAGAATCGATTTTTTACCATGACAGACTTAAAGACATGTATCAAGCTCAAAAGAAAAAAGATGAGGAAACTATAGGGAGACTTGAAAATAAGCTGAAAAATAGGCATGAAGTTTTGAACATGCCACCACTAAAGACTGTATTTGGTAAGGAAGCCAAACTTCAAAATGAATAGAAGCAGAAAGAAACATTTATTGTAGGTTTGAAGGTTGATTTTTAAAAGACAATGAGAGAAATGATCATTAAACAGCAAAATGAGACTGCAGAATATGAAATAAGATTCGAAAATTTGAATAAAACAATTAAAAACAAAAATGAGGTTCCAAAAAAAGAGAATTGAAAGGATTTCAGCAAATCTTGAGGCTAAAAGAGTCGGAAGAGGAAAAAATCAATAATCAAAGGTAAACAGTTCTGCACACCAGAAGAATCAACAGTCAAGGGTAAATGGGTCTGTACACCAGAAGAATCAATAGTCAAGAGTAGAAAGGTCAGCACACCAAAAGAATCCAAAGTCAAGGGTAAAAAGGCCATCACACCAAAACTTTTTGGCAGTACAAAACTTGGTGATGTAACTATGGAGAGCTTACTCCAATTTCAGAAGTCCTTGCAACAATGAGAGAATACCTTGAATGAAGTTGCTTCAACAATCCATGCTGTAGAGTTTACATTTGACTCATCAGATCCAACATTGAAGAAGAATATAGAGGAGAAGGAGGCCGAAATTAGAGACCTTCACCAAAAACTATTGAAGAAGGGAAAAGCACTACATTTGGGATGTGATAGTTAGATACAAGATTTGAAATCCCAAATTAAAGCTTCACAGGAGAAACCAGTGGTAGAAGAAATTTTGTATACTCCATTTGATACAGATTTGAGGGCACAAGAGCTCGAGAAGGAGGTACAATAGGTCAAGAGAAAATTGAGTGCAGTTCAATCTGAGTTGAAGTGGATGAATGATGATATTAAAAGAAATGAATATGAGCACTCAAATCAGCAAAATAATAACGTAGAGATGTTGAAGAAATGCCTAGAAGAAAAAGATAGATTGCATATAGAAGTGATAAATCTTGAAAACAAAGTGAAAGAGCAAGAAAAACAATTAAAACATATAGCTGATGAAGCTTCTGTAGAACTGGAGGGTTCTAGAAAATTCAAGAGAATCTATAGCGAATTTTCTTATTCTAAAATGGAGGAAATGCAAAAACCTCCCAAGCAGCCTAGAGTTCTAAAATAATATGGTGTACATTTGATGTCTATGTACATACTAATATTGTTGTAATATAAATTGTCAGTATTTCTCGGCAATGCATATATTTTGATATAGTTAATGTATTTCTAATGTGTAATACAAGTGTAATGTGTAATCCATATGTGCATTTTTCCTATATCTACAAGAGTTTAATGTGCAACCCACACTGAGAAGTGTGTATGAAACTACAAATGAGGAAATATATTCTTCGTAATATATTCTACAAATGAATTAACATATGAAATATTCTTGAAATATATTCTACAAATGAATTGACAGATCATCATTTCATGTTATATTGAATTAATTCCACTATAACATAGACATAGCAACAATTTTGAAACATCTTATATATTATTTATGTATGTATATTTATGATATTGTTTTTATGAACTGTTGGTTATGCTAATTTTCTGGATCTTACTCTATGGGACCGTCAGTGGACAGATTTCAGAATTATTTTTTGGTTTTAAGGTTTCAATTTCAGTACATCTTTGGTATTGGTTTTGTTCTAAATGAACAGCGATGGTATGTGACAGGTGATTTATTTCCTGCTTTTGGAGATCTACAGATGACTTACAGGGTCTACTTTTATGTCTCTTTTTTACCTCTCTGGTTCCTACCTGAATACACAAATATGTGTATCTACTTTATGTAATTTTGTTCTCATCGGATGATATAAAATTACACTTTTTTTCCAAGGAAAAAAAACATAGACATACCAACCTTTTCTACAAACTCTTGTACTCATTTCTGTAAATTGTATGATCTAAATTAAAATCCAAGTCATCCAAAACAAGAATTGATAGTATTTTCCAATTTTTCATGGCCAGAACTAAAAATGCACACCAATTCCAATCGAAGTACACTCTAGGTATGAAATTTGGAAGTTTGCATACAATAACCTAATTAGACTAGTATAGTTTTAATTTCAGACATAAATTAAACTTCTATTGTTGAATAAGAATGCATCCAACATTTGAAATGAGAACAGAACAACTGTAAATGTTGGTTTCTAGTTCATGGGCATCATAGTTTCTCTACTAAATCTTGTATTTATATAATTTTGGCATGACAAGGACAACTTAGAAAAGAGGTTGAATTGGATAGTTGTTTGGAAACCAATCTCATGGCTCTGCAAGTTTGTATCGTCTGTATCTGTTTTATTATAATATGAATCATCATCCTTCCTTACAGAAATAAATAAATGAGAACATAACAGATATAATACATTCCTAGGAAAAAAACAGAGATAATGCAAAAATACAACCAGATTGATTCTCAAGAAAGTTTTAAAAGGGGCCCAAGAGAATTTTTATTATATTATGCTTCATTACAGAACAGAGGGCTAGTTTACAGTTGAAACAGTAACCTCAAACAACTTCTTCAATAATAATTGTCCCTACTACCTATTAAAATATAATTATAGACCTCAAGGGTCGGATCGACCATGTTACAAGTCGATTTCATTAGAGTGAAACTGAAATGTCAATTCACCCATGAGCCAACTTGTCCTCTGTTGTACTTTCTTGGCTTCAAATGAAGACACCAACCACTGTAGAACAATGCTAACATGACAGTGCAACACAGGGGGGAAAACAGGGCTAAAGTGGACATGTTTCAACACCAAGGGTAGAAAGGGAGTGGAAGAGGAAGTTGCATTCCAATTATCTGGATGGGAGATGAGAGTAGAGAAGAATTATAATAGTCATACACATTGCGTGAGAGGTATCATAAGGAGAAAAGGGAAATACCAATGAAAGAAGAAAATTATAAGGAAGAGAGAAATGCTAAGACAAAAATGGCTCAGCGGAAAACAACTTGCAATACCCATCTAGTATGGAGAAATTAAAGGTTGGAATTGAATAAATCAATACTTCTATGCCACCAAGAGGGAATTCTTGGGTTGTTGAAGAGGGACAGGGTGCCAACTTAGTGCAGGAAATAATTCACTGAGTGATGGGAAAGGAATGCCAAATGAAAATAAAAACAATAATATGCAATGGAACTGCCAATGAAATCCATCAAACCCGAATGAGACTATCTCCAATTTGTTCCAATTCTACCCATTTCACTCATACTATCAATGAACTCAAATTTACGCACATATCCAGCCATACTGGACAAAAATTAATGAACATAGAGAATGGAGTCAATACATAGCCTATTGAAAACAGTGGCCCCTATTTATCAATATTCCATAAGAAGTAACATGATTGGTAATTGACTGTAGCTTCTAGAAAGGAATCCATGGGGTCAGGCCAAATCTGGATATGTGTATTGTGTTGGCCCTTCAAATAATTGAAAGGTGGGACAAAAGGTTAATCGCAAGGAAATGTTGAGTTCATGTTTGGGTGATGCAATCATTCTCAATGCCATTAGAATATAACTCGATTCAGGTTCATCGAATCATAGAGTCTGATGGTTTGTAGAACATTTTCCCCTTGTTAAGTGACGTAATTGACACTCAGCTAAAAGTTTAGAATATGATAAGTATGGAAAAGTGAAAACTATCATTTACACGTTTATAAGATTATATGACGTATTTGACACTCAATTAGTTCAGCACGTGTATGACAGGTTGACGTATGGGAAAATGAAAAACTGTCATTTAGAATTTTAGAAAATTAGATGACTTGCAAAAATGTAAACTGTAAAACAGGGTTGAGTCCGTCAAGGAAATGCACGCCTAGAAAAAAAAATCAATTTTAGGGCTAGAAGTTTAAAAAAAATCTAAAGGAGAAAGTATCAGGTAAAAAACATAGAAATATTAAAATGCTAAAAGAGGAATAACAATAAAAAACACTCTCTTATTTTATTCATTGAATTTGACAACGAAATCAGGCATGTGCGTGCATTTTATTGAAGCAAGTCAATTTTAGATTGCTTTACTCAAATGCAGGCACAGCATGCAAAAACTGTGGTTTAGGGAAATTAGACCTGCAAAAACTGCAAATATTGTGGTTTAGGGAAATTAGACCAAGCCTAGGAGAAGATCAAAAATTGACCCAAGTATGGAATTATTCGTAAAATCTGCCTAACTGGCCTTATGGAAATGCCCGCCACAGCTCATTGGATGATGATAAACATATTCTGAGACTGTGGATATCTAGAGTGTTGTATGGTGCATCCAACAATATCATTATCCTGACCAAAAATTCTTTTAGTAAGAAGATATCATTCTACTAAAAGTGCCTTTCATCCATATTTGCACTGCTCCAGAAAAATGCCCACTGAGGAGAGAGAAAGAAGCTCCATAAGATGAAAGTGGTCTTGATGGATTCACCTTGTTGACCTCTACTCATTGGGCATCTCACTTGCCAAGTTTGAAGGAAAAATGAAATCACCTTGGTGACCTAGGGTTTGAAGAGACCTGGTTAAGTGTTAGACAAAGAGTTTGAGAGACCACTTCGAAATGCTCGCAAGGGGGTGTTCCTTTGATGATAAAATTCATCAAATGATATGGTCTTGTTCATTGTTGAAATGGATATCTAGCGTTGCTCTTGGTTTTTCTTATGGTGACCAGATAAGGAAAATATCAACCTGCCAAAATAGAATAAAAATCTTATTTTGCATACAAAAGACAGAAAAAATGGCCGTGTTGTAAACCTGTTAAGTGATGCCTGCATTAAGGTTGATGCCCGCACTAAGAATGATGCCTACATGGCATGGAATAGATGATGATGTGGCATGAATTTTAAATCATTGTTGCATTATGACATCGTTCTAGACAAATACGACAAATTAGTGAAAATCAGGAAATTGGCTAAGTATGGGATTATTGGTCCAAGTAGTCTTAAGAGGATGTCCACCAAAAATGGTTTGTTGAAGAAAATGCCCGCACCAAATGGGGATATTGTAGGTTTTTTTTTTGTCTATTCAACCATGGTATCAGTTTTTCCAAAGAGACCCTGAAGAAGAATTTATGGACCTACCAAAATTGTGGTTTAGCGAAATTAGAACAAGCCTAGAAGAAGGTCAAAAATTGACCAAGTATGGAATTATTGGTAAAATCTGCCGAACTGGCCTTAGGGAAATGTTGTCGCAGCTCATAGGATAATGATAAAAATATTATGAGAGTGTGGATCTCTAGAGTCTTGTATGGTACATCCAACCATATAATTATCCTAATCAAAAGTCTTTCAGTAAGAAGATATCAATTTGCCAAAAGTTCCTCTCAGCCATATTTGCACTGCTCCAGGAAAATGCCCGCCAAGGAGAGAGAAAGAAGCTCCAGAAGATGAAAATTGTCTTTCTGGATTCCCCTTGTTGAACTCTACCCATTGGGAATCTCACTTGCCAAATTTGAAGGAAAATGAAATCACCTTGGTGACCTAGGGTTTGAAGAGAATTGGTTAAATGTTAGACAAAGAATTTGAGATACCACTTGGAAATGCTTGAAAGGGGGTGTTCCTTTGATGATAAAATTTATCAGATGATATGGTCCTGTTCATTGTTGAAATGGATACCTAACCATGCTCTTGGTTTTTTTTATGTTGACCAGATAAGGAAAATATCAACCTGCCAAAATAGAAGAAAAATGTTATTTTGCATACTAAAGACAAAGAAAAAATGGCTAAGTGTTTTAAAGGGGATAAGTGATGCCCGCGTTAAGGTTGATTCCTACACTAAGGATCATGTCTGCATGGCATGGCATGGCATAGATGATGATGTGAAATGAATTTGAAATCATTGTTGCATTATGACATCGTTCTGGAGAAATACGGCAAATTAGTTAAAATCAGGAAATTGGCTAAGTTTGGGAACATTGATCCAAGTAGCCTTAAGAGGATGCCTGCCACAAATTATGTGTTGAAGAAAATTCCCGCACCACATGGGGATATTGTAGGTTGTTGTTTTGTCTACTCAACCATGGTCAGTTTTTCCAAAGAGACCTTGAAGAAGAATTTATGGACCTACCAAAACTGTGGTTTAGGGAAATTAGACCAATCCTAGGAGAAGATCAAAAATTGTCCAAGTATGGAATTATTGGTAAATATGCATAATTGGCCTTAGGGAAATTCCCGCCATAGCTCATAGGATGATGATAAAAATATTCTGAGAGTGTGGATCTCTAGAGTGTTGTATAGTGCATCCAACCATATCTAGAAGGCTATAATAAGAGGTTTTTTAGATAGTTTGAAGACAGTATAGAAGCATCTTCACAAAGACCCACATGCTAGGAAATGTATATTATCGTTTCAAACTTACAAATTTCATATATAATGAAAAATTTATTCGAAAAGAAAAACCAATTATAACATAACCATAATATACCAGACATAACAGTGTAAAATTTTATTAATAAATGTAAAAAATTTACAACTCCAAATGTGGTACACCAGTCCTCATCCCTAATCCATACAATTTCAAAAACTATCCAAGATTCCTCCTTTGGACCCCGAGGTAACAGCAGAGGACTCCTATTGGTGCAACCTGTATTTACTTTTCCCATAGTTATCAACTAGCTTCCATTGATCAGTAGTTGGTAGATCTACACTGATCATCTCCTTCACCATTACGTTGAGCTCCACGTTTTCAGCATAAGAGAACTCTGGAAAGTTTGTACATATGGATTTGAAGTCAAACAACATCTCGAAATCTACAGTTAATTTATCAATCATTGTTTTTCCAAAAAAGGATTGATGTTGCATGTCATCAAACTGTCTGTGATCTAATCTGCAACTGATTAACCTGTCATTATATTCTATCTGACACCACATTCCTCCTTTCTCTTCCTAAAAGAAAGGGATTCCTCTTCTGAATAAAGGATTAAACAATTCAATGAATTCCTTGATTTCATGATGCATGACATCAATTTTCGCTTCAAGTGTTGCCCAATGATTATATTTATTTACCACTTTCCTTTCTCATGTGATAACCAAAACCCTATCCTGGATATTTGCTTTCTTTATTTCCTCTTATGTCAAGTTTTTCAAAAACTTGATTGCATTATTAGTTGTGTCAATAGGCTTCTTATTTAACACTTGTTTTACCATCAAGATATTTTTCTAGCATCTTGTGTAACAATATACTTATCAAGAATAAAATATAAATAAGTCATGAGCTTCGCTACTTCTGCTATCAATACATCCCATATTAGATGTTTTGCTCCTTGTAAGGATGACTGTCATGTAACCTGTTTTGCCAATTTGTTGTTCTTATCCACCAGTTCCTTACATTTGTCTTCCAATTTCTTCCTTCATATTTCTCTCTTTCTATCTATGTCCTCCAAATTTTTATTCTGGTTCTTCAAACCAGTGATTTCCAACTCTTTAAGACTTACTTGTGACATAGCCTCGACTATTTCCTGTTCACTAGATCCAACCACATGACGAATGATCCTCAATTCTAGATCCTTTTATTTATCCTGCAACTTTCTTTCCATTTCTTCTAACTTTATCCTTCATGGATTTCTCACTTTCTACTACCAAGGCCATGTCTTTTGCCATTGATTTTCATTATCAGAAAACTTCAATAATTTTGCTTGACAATCAATGAGCTGATTATTCAAGCTCTCCTTTTCTATTTCTATCTTAGCTAGTCTGGGACCCTATATTAGCTGGGTTGAAGGTATGGGAATCTTCTTTTTTAATAACTGAATCTCTTTTTCTTTCTCATCCAACAACCTTTGGATATCATCTCCCTTATCATATTGGCCTCCAACAGCCAGCAGCTCAGTTTGCAGCTTCTTTATTTGAGTTTGGTGGGCATTATTTTCCACCTTTTCTTGCCTCAATTGGTTCTCAATTTTACCTTTGAGGGTCTGTAACTTGGATAATGCCAGAGTGATCTTCAGCAAGTGAGTAAACAAGATATCTCTTGTCTTCTTGTGCATATGAATCATGTCAAGTATGGGGATATCATCCAGGTTCATTTTTACTTCAGCAACTCAGTTCTTGCTTATCAAGGCCAAGTTCGGAATGTTTGTGACATAATCCTTGACTGAAACCAAAGACACATCTTGATTGGACATATTTCTTACTTCATAATATAATTTTAAAGTCTCTTGTGAAGTTATGTCTTTGATTCCTTTGTATTTATCCACTAACTCTGCATTGTCATTGACTAGGAAGAGGAAGGGACAAGAGTACTATCTACAAATGTATACTCTTTTACCTTAAATGGAGGGCCCAATATCGTCATTTTCCTTTTACCTTTATCTACAGTTGTATCTAGGATAATTTTTCCTTCAGTTTCAACCTTTTTCCTTTTGGGAGTTTCAGTAGTGTCCTCCTCATCAATATCCATTGCCTCCTTAAAATATCTTTTATTCTTTCCTTCTAATTTACTGTCCAATGGAGTAATGCTCTCAGCTACAGCAACCAAATTGGATATATTAGGAAATAAAGAGACAACCTATTCTATACGAGAGCTTGTATCTTCATCTAAGTCAACAATCTTTGGGGCCTCCTTTGGGTAATTAGACGAGTTAGTAGCTTTTGCCAATCCCACAACCTCTTCATGTTTATAAGGCTTTCTCTTTTGAGCCTTTCTCCTGTTTGAGATAACTTGGTGAGGATCATAGTTGATTGTGGGTTTTGTCTCAAATCCTAACTCTCTAAGTAAACCTTCCACCATTTCCAAAGCACCCTTATTCTTGATGGTGAATGGAACTACAACCCAAGGGTATTTGATCTTAGTGGACTTTTTATATTTTAGGAACTCTAAGAACAGCTTTTGTCTGATGAACTCCATTAAGAAAACTCTTGGAGTTGGGAAGGTTGGTAACATGTAAGGTGACTAAGTGAAACATACAGTTTGGTCACTATTCCATATTAAGATAGAAACCAATATCCTGCTCTATTTTCTATAGAAGCTTACAATAGATCCCACATCTCTGGCAGCACCTGGGGAAGCCTCTTTTGGAAAATTGCAGCATAAATTTCTATCATGAGGAAGTTCATGAACTTGGTATAATCCCTGTACATTTCATCTCTTAATACCATTTCTGGTAGCTATAGATTATCCTTGTTGAAATAAAGGAACATCTTCAAAAGATATGACTGGAACCTGAAATTTTTGGTCTTGTGGAAGTTCATTAGCTGAGAATGAATATTCTCAGCTAAGAATTCATCAAATTTAACGCGTGACACTTGTAATGACTGATAGGGTTCATCTGACTCAATAAGATAAGTGCTGAAAATGAAGAGAAGACTCATAATGGTTTCAGGTATATATTTATCTGTGACTAGACCCAAAAATTGACATAACATGTTTACTACACACTTGGTTCCTTTGTTAAACAGGGTTGCATTGACTGGGAATGATGGGCTGGATGACTCGTCTTCTGGCTTGAAACATCTCTTAAAAAAATTTCTTTCTTTCAATGGTAGACTCCTTAAAACATTGGCGTATAGACTCTTCACTGTAATCTTTATCCTTTAACATAAACTCTTCAGGGACATATAGGGTTTTCCTAACGATTGAGGAATTAAAAGGAAACCAAATGGTGGAGCGGTCGAGGTTCATTATGACTCTTTATGACATAGAGTAGTTGTTTACACACCATTCAATGAATTCTAGGCAACCAGGGGTTTGTTCAGTAGCAAAAAGGTGAAAATGACTAATAGATGTTATGAAGGTCTATTCCCTGGTCCCTTAGCAAATTCAACTTCTGTTTCACAAATTCATTGGGTCCAGTTAAAAGGACAAGGTAAAAAAAATCAGCATTCCTATCCTCCCACCGTTCTTCTACTTTCTTATACTCTAAGCCCTGAATTTCTATATTTTCCATTTGAGCCCTATATACAACTTTCAGGGGGGCACAAAAACAAACTATGTGGTGTTTGACAAGTGGTTGATGGACGCCATAGGAATTATATCCTTATGTACTATCTGTTGTCTTCTTCCACTGATGCAAGCGAATAAACTAATGTACAGTCTTTTATGTTTTTCTATATTCTTAACTCTCTTGCATCTTTGGTGACCGAAACTTTTCTCTACCTTCCATTTCTGCCCGATTTGTTTTGCACCATTGATCTTCTGTGCTATTTTGATTTTGTTATTCTTCGTCAATTTTGTTGTTGCCATTAAATTCTATGCAGGCTGCATTCTGAAACTATATCTCAACCATCGATCTTGTCATGGATCCTTTTTAACCGTCAATTTCTTGTTTCCTTACTGATTCTGTGATTTGAAATGCACCTTTAGATTGGGCATCTTCTATTTGCGAAGAGGTTCTAAGCCATAGATCCTTACCTGATCATATATAGATCGTTCATCTAGTTATCCCTTTATCCACCTTTTGCAAGCTCTGTATTCTTTTTCGCCCTCTCATCTTTGCATCACGAAAAACATGTCATCCGTGGATCTGAGGCTACGGCGAATATGGACCGTTCACTGGTGTGGATCCTACCAAATTTCACGATCTGCATATTTTTTATCCTCCATGCATGTTCCCATCGCAAAATCCTTCACAATCTGAGATCTCTGCCTCTTTTTAATTTGCATCGTTCAATGTGGAGGGCCCTACAACATTTTGCGACGTTGAGGCAAACTATCCATCGTGTGATTTTTGGGGGAGGGTTTAAAACCACCCCCCAAAAGTCAAATTCTCAGGAATTTTGAAGGGGGTTTTTAAGGACCGCCCCCAAATACCTTAAAAACTTTGGGGAGGGGTAGCAAAACAACCACAAGACACCTTTAGGGGGGGTCATTCTAAAACCACCCCCAAAAGTCCTGAGAATTAGACTTTTGAGGGGGGTATATAAGGACCGCCCCCAATACCTTAAAAAACTTTTGGGGGGGCTTAGCATAACCGTTGCAAGCCACCTTTAGGGGGGTCTTTCTAAAACCCCCCCAAAAAGTCCTAAGAATTAGACTTTTGAGGGGGGGTTTTAAGGACTCCCCCCAAATACCTTAAAAATAAATTGGGGGGGTTTAGCAAAACTGCCACGAGACACCTTTAGGGGGGGTCTTTCTAAAACCCTCCTCAAAAGTCCTCAGAATTAGACTTTTGAGGGGGGTTTTTAAGGACCGCCCCTGAATATCTTAAAAAATGTTTAGGGGGGGGTTAGAAAAACCGTCATAAGACACCTATAGGGGGGGGGGGGTCTTTCTACAAATCCCCCCAAAAAAAAAT
>LPNX011064209.1:755878-773562 GCA_001517045.1 Pseudotsuga menziesii
CGCCCCCAAAAGTATTGAGAATTGGAATTTTGGGGGGTGGTTAAAACACTGCCCCCAAAAGTCCTGAGAATTGTACTTTTGGGGGGGTTGTTAAAAACCCACCCCTGAAAGTCCAATTTTCAAGACTTTTGAGGGGGATTTTAAGAAATACCCCCGAAGACCTAAAAAAACTTTTTTTTTGGGGGGGTTTAGCAAAACCGCCCCCCAAAGGGTATTTTTTTTGTAGTGAAACTCTCTTCGGAAAGCAAGAACAAGTCCAATATATGGACCCTTCTCAGGAAGGAGAAACAGGTCGAAGATATAGACTCTCTTCAGAAAGGAAGAACAAATCAAAGATATAGACTCTCTTCAAAAAAGGAGGAACAAGTCAAAGATATGGACTCTCCTCGGAAAGGAATAATTAGTAGAAGATATGAGCCCTCCTTGGACAAAGGGGGAGCAGGTTGATAATATGGATCCTCCCAAAAAAATGGGGAGTGATGATGAGACTAGCATCGATGATGGATGACAGTGATGCTCCAACATGAAAGAGGCCAAGTGCGCCTGAAGATGCGGACAAGGTCTGACATTCACCTATGGATGATAGTATCCTCTCTTGAGGATGGCAAGTATAACACTTTGTTTATGAGAGTGGTCCTTACTAGCTAAGGATTGCCCTACAGATGTTACTCTCACATGGAGAGTACCCACATTCATTTGTGGATACCTTAGAATAACACTTGCTTAGGATTGGTCCTAACCTCAGTGGTAAGGATTATCTATGATGAGTCCTCACGGACAACAGGGCCGACATTTACATGCAGTCAAGATCTTCTTTGCAAACATTACTCTTGTATGGAGAGTATACCTACATTTATATGTAGATTCCATAGAATAACACTCACTTAGGAGTGGTCCTAACCTTAGTTGTATGTATGTTCTATGATGAGTCCTTACGGACATCATAGTATAACACTCACATTGGAGTGGTCCTAGACTAGGTGGCAAGGATGTTCTACGACGAGGGCCGACATTTTGTATGTGGTAGAGATCTGCTCTGCAGACAATACTCTTGCATGGAAGAGTATGCTTACACGTATGTGTAGATACCGTAGTATAACACTCACTCAGGAATGGTCCTAACCTCAGTGGTAAGGATGGTCTACGATGAATCCTTATAGACGACGGGGCCTTCATCTAGGTGCGGTCGAGATCTACATTCAGTTGTAGATGATTCAGCTGGTTGATACTATGGACCAAGCTGATGGAGGATTACATCATCCTTGGACCTATATCCTAAAGTGATAGGGATTGGTCACCCGCAAAGAGATCATGTGTACTACAGGTACCGTGGTGGAAAAGGATCAAGCAGATCGAAGTACGACAAAAAAGGATCAAGTAGATTGAAGTGCAGCTACAAATGATCAAGAAGAATCGAAATGTTGCTGCAAAGGATCGAAAAGATTGAAGTGTTGAAGAAAAGGATCGAAAGGATAGAAGTGTTTCTAAAAAGGATCGAAAGGATCAAAGTGTTGCTGCAAAGGATCGAGAAGATCGAAGTGCTATTGCAAAGGATCGAGAAGATAGAAGTGATGCTGCAAAGGATCGAGAAGATTGAAGTGTTGCTACAAAGGATCGAGAAGATCAAAGTGTTGCTGCAAAGGATTGAGAAGATCGAAGTGCTACTGCAAAGGATCGAGAAGATAGAAGTGTTGATGCAAAGGATCGAGAAGATCAAAGTGTTGCTGCAAAGGATCAAGAATATCGAAGTGTCACCGCAAAGGATCAAGTGATTGTGTGTTGAAGAATATAAAGACTCAGTGTTGTAGAAGATGATGTTCCAATACTGAAGACATTGAAGAGTAACTGTTACAGTTAATGATGATTGTGAAAACTTCCTATGACATACAGATGTATCACCTTGATGATGTTGCAGATACTCTCTCTCATTACTCCTATTGTCAATGATGATGTTGTCAGTAGAATAACCTTCTTTTTAAGGGGGACTGTTGAATATTGTAACTTCAAAGGATATTCTAAATGTATTTTACTGATGTAACCCAAGGGAGATGTTTTTATTCCTACGTCGTGGTGTTACTATTGTAATTGGTCATCATAGAGTCATGAGGTAAATCCTCCATTGTAATTCGGGTCATTATTACCCTAATGAGTATAATATAATATTATATTGAGTCTTCCTAAGTGAAGTCGGCTCAGTCAGTTAAGTGAGGCCGACTTGTTAGGTTAAAAGTCAAGTGACAAAAAGAGTATAAATAGAGGAGATGTGTTCCTCATTTGAACACACTCTCACTTGTGTATAGTGCATAGGAGAGAGAGAGAGATATATATATCTGCTGGAGGAGGCGCACCTGTTTGGGGTCTTGTCTTGTACTTTTTATACTTCTTATACAGAGGAAGTTTTGCTGGGTTTTCTTCCCCATGAGGGTTTCCCAAGATAAATGTTTGTGTTCTTTTGTGTGGTTGTACTTGTCTATATTTCAGTGATCTTTTTTCATATGGTTATGATGTTAAAATGATAAATGTTATCAGATATGGTATAACCATTAAAAACTTAACAGGTCAGACTGAAGCTGGTGTGATGTCCTCTTCTTTGTTTCAGCTGGGAAGGAATATGTGGGTGGTAGGGGAGATATGGCTCCATAATTTTTCCATCATGGAAAAATTACTTACTCCCAACATGAAGCCAAAAAAGAGGTAAATGGACTGCCAGCAAGAACAATCTGAGTTGTTCTTTCTGATGGCCAGAAAGGAAGCAAATTTGGTGCATAGTGACTTTGGATTGTTTGGGTGTAGTTCTAAATCCCAAGTCTTGAGTGGTAGTTTAAGCACCAATCAGGAAAATTTGAAACAGGAAGAAGGCATATATCCTTTGAAATATTAAAATTAGGCAATATTTATGTAATATTTTCTAATGATTTGAGGAGCAAGGTGAAATATTAAATCATTAGTGCGTGGTTATTGGGGCAGAGGGAAACAATACTTTTCTTGGTAATTTAAAGGAATGTCTGGGTTCTGTAGGGGAAAAGAGGATTGTTGGTAATACTGGGTTTTCAGGTGAAGGGACTGCAGTGAATCACCAGTCTTGTTGATGCAGAGGAGATGGGTGTCGAGGAGACTATAAAGAACTGAACATAAGTTTGATTTTAGGAAGTGTTGTCCCTCAAATACCGCTACTGATGCAAATTTTGGTTCCAAAATAAGACTTGAAAAGGCTAGTAATATGGAGATTCAGTTTATTGCTATGGCCGAGGGCAATATGAACTCCAATTACACTAGAGAAATTGCTAGTATAAATCAGGCTTCCCGTGGATTGTATCCACAACATTAACATTTGGGAACCCCAACAATTATGTGAGACATGGTGAATACAACACATGAGTTGTGGAATGATATTGTACATCTAACTGAGAAGAACAATATTGCTATAACAAATGGCATTACCCTTGTCTACGAAAATATCTTCCCCTCATCAATCCCATAATGGAAGGGCTCCTCCCTAATGGAAGCATGGGAAAATTGGTTATGGTAGCTTGTAGCAGGATATGAACTTAAAAGAAGGTTTAATGTGAAGCATATAAAATTCTGATCTAGGGTTACCTTAAGAGAAACAGACTTGTAGCATCCCTATGGCATAAATTTACAACAGTTAGTAAGCATTTGTATACATAACTAGTATTTAAGGGCATTGGACCAGCTAATGCAAACTAGACAATGGAGACTAGTATGAAAATAAGTGAAAGCAATAGCAAAAAGGACTAATAATAGTATAGTATCCTAGCAAAGTCTTGAGGTTCTCATGCATCTGATAGGTCTCTCATATGATGTACAAGTCAAATAATGGATGCATTCACTAAATATTGATGGTGTACCATTCGAATTCTTGTAGCAATAACCAGTAGGGCCTCGGGTTTCCACGGGTCTACTGTAGCAATGCACTTCTTGTAACAACATATGAAGAGAAAAAGGGTCGATCCTAGTATCAAACCTAACCTCAGCACTAGTATAAAAGAAGACTTCATTTGGAGAAATGGTCTATTTGTATTGATGGTATCCCATTGCATGAGATTTCCCATGTCGAAGGTGATGTGACACAGTGGAATTATGTTTGGAGATATGTTGCAGGTGGATTGCATGAGATATTTATTGAAGCAGGTCCACTTGCATACAAAGGAACATTGACCATTTACCCATATGAATTAAGACCCTTCCATATTCTTTATATTTTTTACTTACCAAGTTTTCTCAGCTCTTTTGTCTCACCAAGTTTTTGCCAATTTTGAGACAAATGACTTTAAAAACTCGTTTTGTAACACCCCGATTTTGACCTTGTTTGCATTTAAATAATATGATGTAAATAATCATGGTGTGGAGCTCAAGGCAAAAGCCCCACCATCGATTTAGTGTTTTTGTTTCGGCGATTAAGATTTAGGCCGATGGTGGTTTTTTTATGCTAGGTGAACGTTATAAGTTTGGACATCATGTTAAATTTGTGATTTTTAATTAAAATCCTACAGCCAACTATGTCAATGCAACAAAATGAGATGGGGGGATGATTTTTCTGAAGGATAAGGGGGGGGATTGGAAGAGTGGGTAAAGCACCAATTCTGGAAAAATATTTTTTTAATTTTATTGGGCAAGAAAACACTAAAAAAAATAAAAATAAAAAAGAAACGCCTGCCTTTCCCTCATGTAGTCGCATTTCACCTTCCCCTCACGATTTGGATTGTGTGGAACATTTTGGCAAGAAGAATTCGGGGAATGTGAATGCCCATAATCTGATTTGTGTTTTTGAATTGAGGGACTAGCAAACGATTTCATTTTTTGGGTAATTGCAGTAGTGAGTCTAGCTTAGGCAATGATTAGAAATTTGTAATTGTTCTGTGTTTGTGTGTCTGTGTGTGTGTATTCCTTGGCTTCTGTTACGTTTTGTTAATCCTGGAATTGAGATCGCTATGTGTAAATCCTCATTTGACATATGAACTGATTTGGGGAATGGAAATGGAGTCTGGACTTGCTTGATAAACCTAGTGTGTGAAGGAACCTCACAAACCAATATGGAGGGTTGTGTTTCTTCTTTGCTTACCCTGAATGGCACTAGAAGGGAAGGCATGGCCTAAGGGTCTGTGTAGCAGAGAAGGGGATGCTTCCTTGTGTTGGGTGTGAAAATTTTTAGAAGTTAGGCTAGATCCGATGTAGGTTTCCATAGCTCTGGGATTGAGCTCACTAGCTTAGAAGTTAGTCTTTCCACCTCCTTAGCAACCTGATAAACCCAACTGGAAGTATGGCTTGGCTAGTAGCCTAATAAACCCATCTGTTAGCTTGGTTGTGTCTCATGTGAATTTTGGCTAAGTGTAAACCACTGTCTGTATAAGCCTGATAAACCCAACTAGAAGGATGTCTTGGTTGGTGGCCTGATAAACCCATATGTTGGCTTGGTTGTGTCTCATGTGAATTTTGACTAAGTGTAAACCACTGTCTGTGTAAGCCTGATAAACCCAACTGGAAGGATGGCTTGGCTTGGTTGGTAGCCTAATAAACCCAACTGGAAGGATGGATTGGCTTGGTTGGTAGCCTGATAAACCCATCTGTTGGCTTGAATGTGACTTGTATAAAATGTGGCTATGTGTAAATCACTGCCTATGTAAACCTGATAAACCCAACTATGTTGGCTTGCCTGAGTTTTATTGTATCCTTGGCTATGGGGAAGTATGCTAGTGTTCCTTATTCCTTGGGGAAATCATGCCCAGCTCAGGGGTGGCAGTATTGTTGAGAGATTGATAAGCACACTGACCTATGGTTGGGTCGAACGTTGCAGTGACATAGCTGGTTGCGGGACAAGCTTCTGATAAAGATAAGTATCTCTCATGTTACAATCCCTGCAACTGTACTTGTCTATAAATTAATATGAAATGATGAAGCTTGAATGAAATGTGTTGTGTTTAGCTGTATATTTCATGAATGATGCATCTATGTGTGTAATTAATTCAATGAATTTTCTAACTTGTTATGAAGTTAGATCGGTCGGATTGGTGATGGCCTGGATGTTGGAAATTCAATTTATACTTAGTAATTTTCATGAACAAATCAAATTTCCGCAGATTTTCCCTTCCGCAACTTGCAAGATGCAGAAATGCGCCTTGCAGAATTTTGGACTCCGCATTTTCCCTTCTGCAATCCCCTTTCCGCAACTTGCGGGATGCGGGATGCAAATATGTCGTTTGCCGAAATCTGCTTTCTGCAACTCGCAGGACACGAGATGCGGAGATGACTATGGTAAATCTTGATTTTCACAACCTTGATCTCTGCAATGGCCATTCCACATGCGGGATGCAAAATGCAACATGCAGGATGTGGGGTGCGAGAGTGAAATTTTGATATGTTTCCAATTCTACAAGTGAAGCTCTCCGCACCGTTGATTTTCTACTGGATGATTCTCCACCGTTCAATCTCTTTGCCTTGGGGAAAATAAAGAGTTATACATTGTCTGGATCAGAATGTTAGTAGGAGAAATTCTTGCTTGTGTAGCTCTTACCATAATAGAAAAAAAAGAATCAAGAATCATCATACGAATTCAGAATGAGAGATGGGTAACTCAGGTAGAAGAGTTGGGTCGCGTTCTCTCCTCCGGGGTGGGAGGGGACGTGAAAGTGTGGTATCAGAGCTTTCGGTTGCAGCGTCACGCCTGGATGGGCCGGAAAGAAAAGTGGTTACAGTATTGGGCTTCAATGGGCCAAGTTGGATAGTTACAGAGCTGTTGGTTAATAATTCCAGCGTATTGTTGGTCGCATGACAGAGAAAAAATGCCATGGGCGGTGGGTAAGTGATCTTGGTTTTGATTATATCTAATAGTTTTGTTATCTAACACATTTTTGCAGAATTACAGTCACCTTCAAAAAGGGGAGTATGATTCTAAATCGTTGGTTTGACCACGAGGACAGACTATATGAATAATTATGCATGGGACCCCAATGCGCACGAGGAAGATGCTATGGGGGGGAATGTTAGAATTGGAAATATCGAGACACAGTCTAATGGGAGTATGTTTTAAGATACTCCCCCAGACTTTGCATCCACCATGAAAAGCCTTAGGGTGGAGATACAAAGATACAAAGCAGACAACAAAAGACTGATTAAGGCTCAGGAGGAGCAGAATCAGTTGAACACAGCCATATTCCATAGTTTGAGAGACATTCAGAGAAAGATGGACTTTGGGGACTGGATAGTAAAGCCAGAAGGAAGTAAGAACACTGCTAGAGGAAGAAAGTGATCTCCTAGTGGGTCGTCTGACTCTGAAAAATCCATTGATGGTTCAAGTTTTTCCTCTCGTGAGAATAAAAGGAAGAGATCTCTTAGTGGGTCATCTGACTCTGAAGATCCACTGAAGATTTAGTTTCTTCATCTCAAAGGGGTAGGAGGAAGAGGCGTTACCAGAACCGCTCACAAGATGAATTCAGTAAGGCAAAGCCACCTACCATCAATGGTGAGGTAAAGACTGGCCAAGAAGCTAAAGCTTGGCTTCTGGGAATAAGAAAATATTTCCAGGACCAAGATTATTCTGGAAATATGAAAGCTCAATTTGCCATTTTCAATCTGATAGGAAGAGCGTCTATTTGGTGGGAACACTTCAGGAAAGTAAAGAAGATAAATGAAAGGAAGATTTTCTAGAAACAATTTGAGAAATATTTCAAGTAGAAGTACCTCTATGACTACTATGATGATAAAATCAAAGAAGTTCATGAGTTGAGATTGGGACAGCAGACCATGGAGGAATATGCAAACAAGTTCTTGGAACTGCTGAGGTATGTCAGGTATATTAAAGATGAGAAGGTAAAAATCCAATGCTTTCTAAGTGGAATGCCTCAGTCCTACAAAGATCGAATTGAATTCTCTGAACCCAGAACTCTGGAAGAGGCAATAAGAAAAGCTAAGTATTGCTACGAGCAAAGCAAGATCAAACCTGACTACCAGAAGGCATGGAAGAACAAGATGAATGAGAATTCTGATCAGAGGAAGAGAGATTTCAAACCTCCTAACTTCTGGAATCAGCAGAAGCAACCATTCCAAGATGAGAAGCATCCAGCTAGAGTAACGGGAGAAAAGCCAAGAGAACCGCAGCAGAACAGAGAACCACTTCAATGCTGGAAATGTGAAAGACCCCACATATGCCGAAACTGTCCACTAGAGAATGAGAATGCAAGGCCAGCATACAATATTCAAGAGGCAAAAATACTGGGACAAGTAGCAAGGGTCGTACATAGAATTTATGCACCCCTGGAAGACCGCCAGGAAAATCACCAGTCAAAGATGGTTGAAGTTGCAGGTAAGATTGTTGAGCAATCTATTTCTATTTTAATTGACCCTAGTTCTACTCAAAGTTATATTGCTCCTATAGTAGTGGAGGTTTGTGCTCTTAGGAAATCAAAGCATAGCAAGTCATGGTTAGTTCAGCTAGCCACTGAAACTAAGAGAAAAGTTAATGAAGTGGTGGAGAAATGTCCATTGGTGATAAATGGACTGAGCACTTACGTAGATCTGAATGTTATACCACTTGGTTCCTATGATTTTCTCATTGGAATGGATCGGATGGAAGCTCACAGGGTGAAGCTTGAATGTTATAACAAGACTTTTGAATGCATGGATGAAGAAGGGAACCCAATAATTGTAAGAGGCATACCAAAGGTAATTTATGTAAGACATATTTCAGTGATGCAATTGAAGAAGTTTTTTAGAAAAGGTTGTCAGTTGTATGCAGCACATATTGAGGAGGCAACAGAGAGTGAAACTCTCAAGTTAGAATACTATCACGTGTTGCAAGAATTTGGAGATGTTTTTCCTAACGAGATTCTAGGGCTTCCTCCAAAGAGAGACATTGATTTCATGATTGAGCTTGTTCCAAGAGCAACACTAGTGTCCAAAGCACCTTACAGAATGAGTACACCAGAAATGTTAGAGCTGAAGATGTAGCTGCAAGAATTGTTGGAGAAAAAGTATATCAAGTCGAGTGTGTCTCCTTGGGGAGCACCAGTTCTGTTCGTAAAGGAGAAATATGGTACACTCAGATTGTGTATTGATTATAGGCAGTTGAACAAAGTCACACTGAAGAACAAATATCCCTTACTGAGAATTGATGACCTCTTTGATCAAATGAAAGGAGCAAAGTTATTTTCCAAGATTGACTCAGGTCTAGTTACCATCAGGTGAGAATCAAGGATGAAGACATTCATAAGACAACCTTCAGAACAAGGTATGGACATTATGAGTTTGTAGTGGTACCATTTGGTCTCACAAATGCACCAGCAACATTTATGTGCCTTATGAATAGTGTCTTACACGGGTATTTCGACAATTTTGTTCTTGTTTTCCTTGATGACATTCTAATTAATTCTAAGAATGAAGAAGAGCATGAAGAACATTTGATACTAACATTGCAATTGTTCAGAGAATATTAGTTGTATGCAAAGCTGAGCAAGTGCGACTTCTATAAAGATAGAATTCAGTACTTGGGTCACATTATTTCAGAAGAGGGTATATCTGTGGACCTTGACAATATTGAAGCTATCAAGAATTGGCTCACTCCAAAGAATGTGACAGAGGTAAGATATTTTATGGGGCTTGCAGGATACTATAGGAGATTCATTGAAGGATTCTCCAAGGTTGCACATGCTATCACTTCTTTACAAAGGAAGGGGATAAAGTTCGAATGGACCTCGAAGTGCAAAGAAACTTTCCAGCGGTTGAAGAATTTTCTTAGAGAGTCTTGAAAGTTGCAAACCTAGAAAAAGATTTCGTAGTATGTACAGATGAATGCGCTAAAGGACTTGGAGGAGTCTTTATGCGAGACAACCACGTGATATGTTATGAATCCAAGAAGTTGAACGAGCAAGAAAAGAACTATGTCAGGAAGCTGAACGAGCACGAAAAGAACTATGTCACACATGATCTGGAACTTGCATCCATTGTACATGCTCTCAAGATGTGGAGGCATTACTTGATGGGCAGAAAATTTGAGTTAAGGCTAGACCACTGTGGTCTGAAATATTTGTTTGATCAGCCTGCTATGAATGCTAGGCAAGTTAAATGGCTGGAATTTTTATGTGAGTTTGATTTTCAAATCAAGCCCATAAAAGGTAAGGAGAATAAGGTAGTTGATGCACTCAGCAAGAAAGTACAAGAAATGCATGTGGCATCTACTAGCATTTTCCAATCAGATTTGAGACAGCAGATTATTAACCGTGATGCTGAAGATGAAATGTATGCGCAGGTAAAGGATAAATTGCAGCATCATAGCCATGAAAAGAAGTATGAATGTTATAAGTTAGAAGAAGATGAAATTATTACTTATAAAAACAGAATTTACATTCTCAACATAGCATATTTGAGGAGGGTTGTTATGGATGAAATCCATCAAACTCCATATTTAGGTCACCCAGGATATCAAAAGATGATTGCTACGGCAAGAAAGCAATAGTTTTGGCCAGGCATGAAAAAGGACATGGCTGTATATATTTCGAGATGCATGAAGTGTCAAGAAGTGAAGGTTGAACATCAATAACCAGAAGGTTTGTTGCTGCCTTTTACAGTTCTAGAATGGAAATGGGAAGTGATTTCTATGGACTTTATTATAGGATTGCTGATGACTTGGAGACAACATGATTCCATCATGGTTGTGGTGGACAACTTAACAAAGGTAGCGCATTTTATACCAGTAAAGTCCATGAATAAGACTAATGATATTGCCAAGATTTTCATGAAATAAATATTTAAATTGCATGGATTGCCTAAGGAAATAGTCTATGACAAAGATGTTAAGTTCACTTCTAAATTTTGGAAACAATTGTTTTCAGACTTGGGAACAAAGTTGAATTTCAGCACTGCCTACCATCCTCAGACCGATGGACAAACCGAGAGAGTTAACCAAGTGTTGGAAGACATGCT
This sequence comes from Pseudotsuga menziesii, assembly GCA_001517045.1. NCBI lineage: Eukaryota > Viridiplantae > Streptophyta > Pinopsida > Pinales > Pinaceae > Pseudotsuga > Pseudotsuga menziesii. The sequence continues at coordinate 766,814 of LPNX011064209.1, forward strand.
TCGCATGTATGTGATGGAAAAACCATCCAAGTGGGAAGACTATTTACACTTGTTAGAATTTACTTATAACAATGGATAGCAAGAATCCTTAGGGATGAGTCCATATGAAGCTTTGTATGGCAAGAGGTGCAGAACACCGGTAACTTGGAATAACCCAGTGAACAGAGTTGTAATCGATCCATAATTTCTCAAGGAGATGGAGCAGGAAGTTGTAAAAATCAGATAGAATCTAAAGGCATCCCAGGACAGACAGAAAAGCTATGCAGACAAGCATAGGGTGAATAGAGAGTTCAGTATTGGGGACCATGTTTACCTCAGGGTGAAGGCAAAGAAAAGATCCTTGAAGCTTGGGATTTATAACAAGCTGTCTCCTAGATATTGTGGGTAGTTTGAAGTGCTTGAAAGAATAGGACCAGTTGCATATAGACTTGCATTACCTGCTAGCACTAGGGCTCATAATGTCTTTCATGTTTCCTTGATTAAGAAATATGTATGTGATCCTAACCATGTAATAAATTGGGATGTGATGCAGGTGGAACCAGAGGGAGAGTTCCAAATCGAGCCTATGTGCATCCTCACTAGGAAGGTCACAATGCTCCAGAACCGAGAAATAGGACAGGTAAAGGTGCAATGGGATCACTACGGTCCTGCAGAATCTACATGGGAGCTGGAGGATGCCATGCGACTGGCACATCCATTTTTGTTCAATTCTGTGGATTGCTGAGGGTAGTACCAGCAAAGCATTTTTGTTCAATGTTGTAACTCACTGAGGACAGTGTTGTTGAAGGGGGAGGGGAATGTAACACCCCATTTTTTACCTCGTTTGCATTTAAATAATATGATGTAAATAATCATGGTGTGGAGCTCAAGGGAAAATCCCCACCATAAATTTAGTGTTTTTGTTTCGGTGATTAAGATTTAGGTCGATGGTGTTTTTTTATGCTAGCTGAAAGTTATAAGTTTGGACATCAGGTTAAATTTGTGATTTTTAATTAAAATTCTATAACCAGTTATGTCAATGCAACAAAATGAGATGGGGGCATGATTTTTCCTAAGGATAAGGGGGGGGATTGGAAGAGTGGGTAGAAATTCGAAATGGGTAGAGAACCATTTCTGGAAAAATGTTTTTTAAATTTTATTGGGTAAGAAAACATCCGAAAAAATAAAAATAAAAAGAAATGGATGCCTTTCCCTCATGCAGTCATGTTTCACCTTCCCCTCACGATTTGGACTGTGTGGAACATTTTGGCAAGAAGAATTCAGGGAATGCAAATGCCCAGAATTTGATTTGTGTTTTCGAATTGAGGGACCAGCAAATGATTTCATTTTTTGCGTAATTGCAGTAGTCGGTCTGGCTCAAGCAATGCTCAGAAATTCGTAATTGTTGTGTGTGTGTGTGTGTGTGTGTGTGTGTGTGTGTGTGTTCCTTGGATTCTCTTACGTTTTGTTAATCCCATAACTGATATCATTGTGTGTACATCCTCATTTGACATCTGAACTGATTTGGGGAATGGAAATGGAGTCTGGACTTGCTTGATAAACCTAGTGTGTGAAGGAACCTCACAAACCAATCTGGAGGGTTGGTTTTCTTCTTTCCATACCTTAAATAGCACTGGAAGGGAAGGCATGGCATGAGGGTCTGTGTAGCAGACAAGGGGATGCTTGCTTGTGTTGGGTGTGCAAATGTTTAGAAGTTAGGCTAGATTCGGTGTAGGTGTCCATAGATCTGGGATTGAGCTCACTAGCTTAGCAGCCAGTCTTTCCACCTCCTTGGAATCCTGATAAACCCAACTGGAAGGATGGCTTGGCTGGTAGCCTGATAAACCCATATGTTGGGTTGGTTGTGTCTCATGTGAATTTTGGCTAAGTGTAAACCATTATTTGTGTAAGCCTGATAAACCCAACTGGAAGGATGGCTTGGCTGGTAGCATGATAAACCCATTTGTTGGCTTGGTGGTGTCTCATGTGAATTTTGGCTAAGTATAAACCAATGTCTGTGTAAGCCTAATAAACCCAACTGGAAGGATGGCTTGGCTTTACTGGTAGCCTGATAAACCCATCTTTTGGCTTGATTGTGACTTGTATAAACTTTGGCTATGTGTAAATCACTTCTTGTGTAAACCTTATAAACCCAACTGTTTTGGCTTGGCTGGGTTTTATTGTATCCTTGCCTATGGGGAAGTCTGCTACTGTTCCTTATTTCTTAAATCATGCCCAGCTCGGGGGTGGCAGTGTTGTTGAGAGATTGATGAGCACACTGGCCTATGTTTGGGTGGAACGTTCCAGTGACATAGCTGGTTGCGGGACAAACTTCTGATAGAGATAAGTGTCTCTCATGTTTCAATCCCTGCAACTGTACTTATCTATAAATTAAATATGAAATGATGAATGCTTGAATGAAATGTGTTGTGTTCAGTTGTATATTTCATGAATGATGTATCTATGTGTGTAATTACTTCAATGAATTTTCGAAGTTGTTATGAAGTTAGATCAGCCAGATTGGTGATGGCCTAGATGTTGGAAATCCATTTTATACTTAGAAACTTTCATGAATAGATCGAATTACCGCAGATTTTCCCTTCCGCAATTCCCTTTCCACAACTTACGGGATGCGGGATGCAGAAATGCATTTTGCAGAAGCTTGGACTCCGCAATTCCCTTTCCGCAACTTGCGGGATGCAGGATGCGGAAATGCACCTTGCAAAAGTTTGGACTCCGCATTTTCCCTTCGACAATCCCCTTTCTGCAACTTGCGGGATGTAGGATTCGGGATGCGGAAATGTCGTTTGCCGAAATCTGCTTTCCGCAATTCATAGGATGCAGAAATGACTATGGATCTTAATTTCTGCAACCTTGATCTATGCAATGGCCATTTTGCATGTGGGATGTGGAATGCGGCATGCAGGATGCATAGTGCGAGAGTGAAATTTTGATATGTTTCTGATTCCGCAAGTAAAGATATCCGCACCGTTGATTTTCTATGGGATGATTCTCCATCGTTCAATCTCTCTGCCTTGTGGAAAATAAAGAGTTATACATGGTCTGGATTAGAATGTTAGTAAGAGAAATTCTTGCTTGTGTAGATCTTAACAAAATAGGAAAAAAAAAGAATCGGGAATCATCATACGAATGCAAAATCAGAGATGGGTAACTCAGGTAGAAGAGTTGGGTCGCGTTTTCTCCTTCGAGGAGGGAGCGGACGTGACAGTGTGTTATCAGAGCTGTTGGTTGCAGCGTTGGGCCTGGATGGGCCAGAAAGAAAAGTGGTTACAGTATTGGGCCTATTGGGTTCCAATCCACTAGTGTAAATTAGACCTTAAGTTTATGTCAATCCAAAGTTTGTAAGACTTAAAGCCATATCCCAAATATAGAGACTCGGAGCTAGACCTAACTGGAAATTCAGTTTACTTATGAAACAAATCTATTGAATGCTAGAATGTTGTAACTTTGAAATGCAAAACCTCCCTTACAGAAGCAACTTCATTCGATCTCTTAGTTTAACCAGCAATTCATATATGAAATATTCTGAGATAAAAAATATTGAACCTAAATCTTAAAAATAGATCACAATACAATGCCTAATAGCTCACTGTTGAAAGCAGACAATCATTGATCTCCTTTACAAGAAGACAATTCGCAATGTATAACTATCTTCAACAATTCAATATCGAATAAGCAATGCAATTGAAATCACTCCTACAGCGTTTAACCATTTAAATAAAATAGCTCATAACCCTATTCATATAATCTAACTTGTTCTGCAATGTATGAGTAATCAATAAAGAAAATCGACTTCTATAGGATTCAACTAAAAGATACCATACGCAAGGATGCAGAAATATGTGTGCAGACTTGGAAAAGCGGGCCCTGCAATGCTTTTCTTACACATGCAAAGAAAATCACAAGAGCTCTAAAACTCAATCACATTCACCATATAGAAATGAACATACACAGTAATTTATCGAATCCTCAGTCTTTATTTCAAAATCATACGTCTATTATCCCAGGAGTTTTTTTTTTTCCTCTGTCAAATCAAATACTTATACAATTCTTTTTTAAAAACTGAAATGCTACAAATCTGGGAGACTCATAATGATATGCTCCTAATATTTCTCTTGACCCTCGAGGTCCTCCATCAGATGCGTCAAAATAGGCAAAATCGAAACTGTCATGTTTTCATGCTAAGTGGTAGCACAGGTGGTCGTCTTTGACCGGCATTGACTCGACACCTATGAAAGCCATATCATATGTTCGTTAGAAATTTAACCATCCTTGGACATTGAGGATCTTCCTCCCATCTCTCAGTTTGTGCCTAGCTGGCCTGCAAGTATCCAACCTAGGGGAAATTACGGGAAGTTAGCACATTCTGTAATTTTGAATAAAACCTTAATTTAAATGCCTTAAAAATCTCATAATTCAATTTATTAAGAAGCAACAACATTTATACCTTTGACCAAAGTTTTGTGGATGAAATTAAGGTTTTATGGATCAAGTATGAAGGTTTATGGAGAAAACTGGAAGGTATTTAGATGGCAAAATAGGTAAAAAATGGTGCCCAACATCTCCCCCAAGAGGAAGTTGTTGCATTTCCCCATGCACAAAAAGTATTTCCAAAAATTTGACCCTGTTTATATCATGACCAAAATTTTGTTGTTGAACCTCTGCTTTTAATCCTCTAATGTACCTCATGTCTAAGATGATGCATCTGTAGAAGTTCAAGATGCATAAAGGATTTTCAGTTTTTCATACTTGGTTTTGTAAGTCTTCTTTTGTTTATACCATTTATATGCATGCTTGGATATTCATGCCCTTTGAACTTTAAGCTTCCTATTCTTTTCTTTTAACTTTTCATTCCTCAGTTCTAATTCCCTTATTTCCAGTTTTAACTTCTTAATATTTTTACTGATTTTGGAAGTTTTCTTCTTTTCCATCTTCATTGAAGTCTGCACAGAATTAGTGTCCATCCCCAATTATTCATTCTCTTGCACTAAATCTCCCCTCTTTTCTTTTTCTATAGTTTGTTGCTCTAAGAAAGGAGAAGCTAGATCATTTGAAATTTCTTGTCTTGGATGCTTTTTCTCTTCTTTTTCTTGTTGTTCCAAGAAAAGATTAATTTTTTTAGTCTACTTTATCACTTCATCTGAAATCTTTTCAGTTTCTTGGGTATCGTTTTCTTCATGGACTTGCCCTATCTCACCTGTTGGACTTTCTTCTTGACTTTCCAAGGATTGTATGTATTCATACTGCTTTTGTTGGCTTTCATCATCCTCTTGTAGTGCTGAATTATTTTGAGCTTGCTAATGTTTCCTTGGCTTTTTCTTATGAGTGGTGAATATTTGATCTTGCTTTTGGAACTGTCTTTCTTCTTTCATCATGCTCCTGGTTCTTATTCTTCTCTGAGGTTGTTTTGAGATTATTGCCTCAGAGTTATCTTCATCATCTGTGATCATCAACACCTCTTTTTCTTTCTTTTTCCCCTTAAGTAGTTTTGAGCTTGTTGCTTCAGGGTTTTGTTCTTCATCCTTGGGGTATGTTATCATCAACAATTTGTCTTCTTTCAAGCTTTCTTCAGGCAGCTCTTCTAGTTCTTCAAACTAATTATGAATTATAAATTCTTGCCATGTCAGGTTTTGCTTTTGTAACTCATATGTGATGATTATTTTGATGATCCCACAATGGAAAAGGCTTGTTAATTTATCTTCTGCGCGCTTTTGAACAGACTTAGCCATCTTGGAAAGGCTCTGTAATAAAAAATGGGGCATGTTAATCTCACAATCACCCCTCAAATGCTGCAATAGCTTGATATGATAAAGATATATAATACTAAATCAGCCTTCATAGGTGATGAATCTTTGGATGAACCAACCAACTCCTTAGTATTCCCTTCTTCCATTTCACTGAACCTGCCCTTGACCTACATAGAAAGGGTATCCATGCCTTCTCCTTGAATTGTTTGGCTTTAAAGAATCTCTCTCCTTGTTGTGGTAAGCCAACGATATGTGCCAAAATATATTCAAACAGTCTGAAATTCAAATTTCCTACTATAGCCCTCTCTCCATCAAATGAGTCAGCAAAGGCTAGGCTAACATTGTCATTGTGCCCATCAAACTTTTCAAGAAAAGACACCCACTGTTTCCTCTCAAAAATTTCCATACATTTCTCATGAATAACAGTGGAATCGAATTTCTCTGGTTCCAATCTAGATACCATTTTGCAATTTCAACGGGAAAAGAAATATGAAGCAGAAAACCCCAGCTTTGCAACTTTTAACTCTGTAAACGTTTTCCTATTTCAAAACGGTCCTCTGAAACTGGAATTGCAATTGATATAGCAAATTCTTTTGGCAAAAGATTCAAGTTTTACCTCTCCTCTGGCATTGTTACTTCAAGATTTCTCCTGCACGTATGTATTCTTCAGAAAGTAGTGCCCGCATCCTTCCTCTGTGATACACGCCTTCTTTTCCCTCACTGTGAAGTATTATTCCTATACACCTTTGCAATGTATAGCAATCGGGTCTGCAGGTGGAAGAGTGAAGCTTGGGAAATGATCAAAGCAGAATCACCATTTTGATATACAATCCCTGTGTCATAAACTTGTTGTGCGATTTTCTATGCACATGAATATTTTCGTGGGAGCGTACAACTATGATTCCCACGTCTTTTGCAATAATTATCTGAACATGCCACTTAACAAATGTTCTACGATCCATCTTATATATTCCATATATATATATATTAACTTAATGCATA
>LPNX011064209.1:777216-802018 GCA_001517045.1 Pseudotsuga menziesii
AGACTGCTCTCTAAAAGGTAGCTGGGGCGTTACATAAGCCAAAAGGTAAAACCTTGTAGGCATATGTGCCCCAGGGACATGTAAAAGTAGTTCTGTCCTAGTCCTCTTTTGCAATGCTAATTTGATTATATCCGTTGAAACCATCTAGAAATGAAAAATATTTCTTCCCAGCTAAGGCATATAACACTTGATCAATAAATGGCAATGGGAAATAATCTTCTAGTGTTGCCCTGTTTAAATCTCTGTAATCTACACATATCCGCCATTTGCTATTTTTCTTAGGAACAACAACTAAGGGAGAAACCCATTGGCTGTCAGAGATAGGGTAGATAAATCCTACCTTTAATAACTTCTGCAATTCTTCCTTACCTATCTCTTTTAGTATGGGGTTCATTCTACGTTGAGGTTGTCTGAGAGGTCTGATTTTATCATCTATGTAAATGTGGTGAGTGCATGTTTCGTGATGAATGCCTGCCATGTCAGTGTATTCCTAAGAAAATGCATGGGAATATTTATTCAGTAAGGCAATCAACTGTTCTTCCTGTGATGTGGTAATATGTGCACTGATATTCAAATGTTTTCCTGGACCGATTTCAATTGTTTTGCTTTGGACATCAGTGATTGAATGAACATTAAAAATATTATGAAGTGCCAATGCTAAAGAATGTATTGTGCAATTTTCCTGAAAATTTTGTCCCAAAACTTGATCTGCTATAGCATACTGCATGTCTCTTAATTCCTCAGAAATATCAGGTTCAGCAATGAAGTAATCAAGCAAATCTTTGTTGTTTTCTTCTTGAAAATCAAAGAATTGATTGATACTTAGGACAGGATGAATTACTTCTTCTTCCTGATCTTTGGTCTCGTTAATCCATGATAACTAATCTAATACAGAAGGTCGTTGGGCAGAAGGATAAAGTGTAATTTGTTTTCTCTCTATCCCATGTGAAATGAGCATACTTCCTGATCTACACCCTATGAAAGCATCAGCTGTTGCCAACCAGGGTCTGCCAAGAATCAATGGATGCCCCACTAGATTAGACTTTGGTTGTAGCACTATAAAATCTACATGATACTCCCAAGAATCTAAAGAAACAATGATATCTTCTAAGATCCCTTCAGGTGTGATTTTAGATCTGTCAGCTAGTTCCAAAACTGTAGTGGTTGGTCTAAGATTTTTCAAGTGAAGACATTCCATTGTCTCTAGTGTCATGACATTAATAGCAGCACCTAAGTCAATTAGTGTTTTTGGAATTGAAAAATTGTTGACAGTTATTATGACCATTGGGATTCCTGGATCGACATATTTTTCAATAAAAACAGTGTTAGACATTAATCCTGTTAATTTGCCTATCACATGAATTTTTGGTGGATCCTTCCTTCTCTTATTGATACATAATTCCCTAACTGCTTTCGTATAGATTGGAATATCCTTTATAGCCTGCAGTAGGGGAATTTTGACACATACGTTGGTTAACTCATTCAAAACATCAAAATTAGGTAGGGATATTGAAAGTTTTTCCTTAACCAGCCTTTCTGGAAAGGGAGGTATATAAGGTACTAATTTTTTCCCTTTCTGACTGTGACTTTTCTATATTTGATTTTTTTGGAGTTTTCTCATTTTCTGCTTGTTCTTCTAAAATAACAGGAGATTCTTTTTGTAAAGTTTTTCCAGATCTTAAGTTGATGTTTTGAAGTGGGAGGATTGAGTAGGGGAGTACCATTCCGTCATCAACATTATACATGAGTTTATCCATTTTATTATTCGTATTTGGTATTGGCTGGGCTGGCAATTGTGTTGGTCGAGGTGGAGGCTGGTTGGATGGCAATTAAATCTGTTGAGGTTGTTGGCCTAGTTGGGGAGTAAGATTGGGTTGTTGGAAAAATGGGGCTTGATTCTACTAGTATTGGGGATATGCAGAAGGTTGTTGATAGGGTTGTAGATAGGCCTATTGATATGTCTGGTTACCATGAGTATACCCTCGCCAATTTGGAGCAGGTTGGGCTGGTTGAGGAGACCAAGTTTGCCATGGCATGGGTACACTCCATGAATTTTGAACAGAAGTTTGATAATTTGAATGAAACTATTGCATAGGATCTTGAGACATACCTAAAAAACATGGCTACCAAGGTCTTCGTTGTCCCATAAAATAGATAGGCTCCATGCTTTGATTTTCCTCCATTCAAGCTGCCTGCAATTCTTTCAATCTGGGGCAATCATCAGTTTTATGATTTGCAGTACATAAGCCACAAATTTGAACAGTATTTAAAGGACATTCTTTTAATGGATGTTTCTTTCTACATTTAAGGCAAAAAATAGACAGGGCTTGATCTTGTTGGTCTTGTTGTTCTTGTCTTTTTTTTTGTTCTTGATGTTTCGACCTGTGTTCCCAAGGTACTCAATAGATCAGTCTTAAAATCTTCTAACAGGTTCCCAAGTTCAGCTCTGGATATGCCACTGGTTGCAGATTTGGTTACTTTGGAAGTTACATCCTTTTCCCATTTCTGGCCTTTCCTCTTGAATACTTCTAACATAAGTCTTGTATCTCATCAAAGGGTAAGTAGGAGATGTCACCTTTGCCCATAACATTCAAAATATCAAGGTATTCTTCTCTTATTCCTTTTAAAAATATTGTCTGAGTGATCTCAGGTGTCAAGGAATTGTATTTGGATTTCTGCAAGTTGTATGAGAATCTTTCTAGATACTCTTCCAAGCTTTCGTCCTCCTGATGAGACATCCTAAAAATATCATCTTTTAAATCTTTTGATCTACAATATGCCTGATATTTCCTAAGGAAAATTTTCCTCATCTTATCCTAGCTAGTTATAGAATGCTCTCCTAATCCCATGAACCATTTCAAGGTAGCTTCTTTAAGAGTAGCAGGGAAAACATGAAGTTTGTGGGTGTCATCTGTATATCCATAGGTTCGACATAAGATATCAAATTCGAATAAGAAAGAATCCGGATCTTCAGAAGTCATACCATAGAAATTTGGTAGAACAGATGGTGGAATATTTTTCATCTTTACCTCTTCCCCTAGGATGATGCTAGTGTCCAAGATGGGGAATTTAAAGGTGGCTTCTTGATCTTCTTCTGCTCTTTCATCCCTTTCATACCTTCTCTCTTCTTCCTTTTCATGTCTTCTCTCTTCTTCCCTTCTCTCTTGTCTTAATTTATTTTCAATTTCTAACCTTCTCGCATACTCCCTTCTCTGTTCTGCAGCTGGCCCTTTTGATGTTTCTTCTTCAGCCATTTCAAAAGTATCAACAGTTGTAATGAGTCCTTTTTTATCAGATAAGGAAGTTCCTGTTACTTCTATTTTTGGGGGATTTTGATAAATCTTCCTTTTTCGTCTCTTTGACTTGACATAAAACTAGAATCTACTCTGTGTTTTTTTTTTGAAATTTTATTTTTATAAGAGAACTAAAGTTCTTAAGTCTGCTTCTAAAATGCCTCTCCGGCAACGGCGCCAAATGTTGGGTTCCAATCCACTAGTGTAAATTAGACCTTAAGTTTATGTCAATCCAGAGTTTGTAAGACTTAGAGGCATATCCCAAATATAGAGACTCAGAGCTAGACCTAACTGGAAATTCAGTTTAGTTATGAAACAAATCAATTGAATGCTAGAATGTTGTAACTTTGAAATGCAAAACCTCCCTTACAGAAGCAACTTCATTCGATCTCTTAGTTTAACCAACAATTCATACATGAAATATTCTAAGATAAAAAATACTGAACCTAAATCTTAAAAATAGATGACAATACAATGCCTAATATCTCACTATTGAAAGCAGACAATCATTGATTTCCTTTACAAGAAGACAATTCGCAATGTATAACTATCTTCAGCAGTTCGATATCGAATAAGCAATGCAATTTAAATCACTCCTACAGCGTTTAACCATTTAAATAAAAGAGCTCATAACCCTATTCATATAATCTAACTCGTTCTGCAATGTATGAGTAATCAATAAAGAAAATTGACTTCTACGGGATTCAACTAAAACATACCATATGCAAGGATGCAGAAATATGTGTGCAGAATTGGAAAAGGGGGCCCTCCAATGCTTTGCTTACACACACAAAGAAAATCACAGAGCTCTAAAACTCAATCGCATTCACCATATAGAAATGAACATACACAGTAATTTATCGAATCCTCAGTCTTTATTTCAAAATCATACGTCTATTATCCCAGGAGTTTTTTTTTTCCTCTGTTAAATCAAACACTTATACATTTCTTTTTTAAAAACTGAAATGCTACAAATTTGGGAAACTCATAATGATATGCTCCTAATATTTCTCTTGACCCTCGAGGTCCTCCATCAGATCCGTCAAAATAGGCAAAATTGAAATTGTCCTGTTTTCATGCTAAGTGGTAGCATAGGTGGTCGTCTTTGACCGACATTGACTCGACACCTGTGAAAGCCATATCATATGTTCGTTAGAATTTTAACCATCCTTGGACATCGAGGATCTTCCTCCCATCTCTCAATTTGTGCCTAGCTGGCCTGCAAGTATCCAACCTAGGAGAAATTACGGGAAGTTAGCACATTCTGTAATTTTGAATAAAACCTTAATTTAAATGCCTTAAAAATCTCATAATTCAATTTATTAAGAAGCAACAACATTTATACCTTTGACCAAAGTTTTGTGGATGAAATTAAGGTTTTATGGATCAAGTATGAAGGTTTATGGAGAAAACTGGAAGGTATTTAGATGGCAAAATAGGTAAAAAATGGTGCCCAACAGGGCCTCAATGGGCTGAGATGGATAGTTACAGAGATTTTGGTTAATAGTTCCAATGTATCGTTGGCTGCATGATACACAAAAACTGCCATGGGCAATGGGTAAGTGATCTTGGTTTTGATTATATCTAACAGTTTTGTTATCTAACACATTTTTGCAGAACTACAGTCACCTTCAGAAAGGGCAGTGTGATTCTGAATAGTTGGTCAGCAATGAGGATAGATGATATGAATGATTATCCATGGGACCCCAATGCACATGAGGAAGATTCCATGGGGGGGAATGTCAGAATTGGAAATGCTGAGACAAATTATAATGGGAGGAGGTTTCAAGATACTCCCCTAGACTTTGTAACCACCATGAGAAGCCTCGGGGTGGAGATACAAAGCTACAGAGTAGACAACGAAATACTGATTAAGCCTCAGGAGGAGGATAATCAGTTGAACGCAGCCATATTCCACAGTTTGAGAGACATTCAGAGAAAGATGGACTCTGGGGACCAGATAGTAAAGCCAGAAGGAAGTAAGAACACTTCTAGAGGAATAAATTGATCTCCTAGTGGGTCGTTTGACTCTGAAAAATCCACTGATGGTTCAAGTTTTTCCTCTCGTGAGAATAAAAGGAAGAGATCTCCTAGTGGGTCGTCTGACTCTGAAAGATCCACTGAAGATTCAGTTTCTTCATCTCAAAGGGGTAGGAGGAAGAGGCATTACCAGAACCGCTCACAAGATGAATTCAGGAAGGCAAAGCCACCTACCTTTAATGGTGAGGTAAATATTGGTCAAGAAGCTGAAGCTTAGCTTCTAGTAATAGGAAAATATTTCCAAGTCCAATATTATTCTACAAATGTGAAAGCTTGAGTAGCCATTTTCAATCTGACAAGAAGAGCGTCTATTTGGTGGGAACACTTCAGGCAAGTAAAGAAAATAAATGAAAGGAAAATTATCTGGAAACAGTTCTAGAAATATTTCAAGTAGAAGTACCTCTCTGACCGGTACTATGATGATAAAATCAAAGAATTCCATGAGCTAAGATTGGGACAACAGACCATGGAGGAATATGAAAACAAGTTCTTGGAACTGTTGAGGTATGTCAGGTATATTAAAGATGAGAAGGTAAAAATACAATGCTTTCTGAGTGGACTCCCTCAGTCCTACAAAGACCGAATTGAGTTCTATGAACCTCGAACTCTGGAAGAGGCGATAAGAAAAGCTAAGTAGTGCTATGAGCAAAGAAAGAGAAAACCTGACTACCAGAAGGCGTGGAAGAACAATATGAATAAGAATTCTCATAAGAGGAAGAGAGGTTTCAAACCTCCTAACTTCTGGAATTAGTAGAAGCAACCATTCCAAGCTGAGAACCAACCAACCAGAGTAATGGGAGAAAAGCCAAGAGAACCGCAGTAGGACAGAGAACCACTTCAATGCTAGAAATGTGGAGGACCCCACATACACTGAAACTGTCCACTAGAGAATGAGAATGCAAGGCCAGTGTACAATATTCAGAGGCGAAAACAATGGGACAAGTAGCAAGGGTCGTACCTATAATTTATGCAGCCCTAGAAGACTGCTAGGTAGATCACCAGTCAACGGTGGTTGAAGTTGCAGGTAAGATTGCTAAGCAATCTATTTCTATTTTGATTGACCCTTGTTCTACTCACAGCTATATTGCTCCTAGACTAGTGTACGTTTGTGCTCTTTGGAAAGCAAAGAATAGCAAGTCATGGTTAGTTCAGCAAGCCACTGGAACTAAGAGAAAAGTTAATGAAGTAGTGGAGAAATGTCCATTGGTGATAAATGGACTGAGCACTTGTGTAGATATAAATGTTCTACCACTTGGTTCCTTTGATGTTCTCATTGTAATGGATTGGTTGGAAGCTCACAGGGTGAAGGTTGACTCTTATAACAAGACTTTTGAATGCATGGATGAAGAAGGGAACCCAATAATTGTAAGAGGCATACCAAAGGTAATTTCTATAGGACAGATTTCAGCAATGCAATTGAAGAAGTTTTGTAGAAAAATTTTTCAGTTGTATGCAGCCCATATTGAGGAGGCAGCAGAGAATGAAACTCTCAAGTTGGAAGACTATCACGTGTTGCAAGAATTCAGAGATGTTTGTCTTGATGAGATTCCAGGGCTTCCTCCAAAGAGAGACATTGATTTCACGATTAAGCTTGTGCCAGGTGCAGCACCAGTATCCAAAGCACCTTACAGAATGAGTACACCAGAAATGTTAGAGCTGAAGATGCAACTGCAAGAATTGTTGGAGAAAAAATATATCAAGCCGAGTGTGTCTCCTTGGGGAGCACCAATTCTGTTCGTAAAGAAGAAAGATGGTACACTCAGATTGTGTATTAATTACAGGAAGCTGAACAAATTCATGGTGAAGAACGAATATCCCTTGCCAAGAATTGATGACCTCTTTGATCAAATGAAAGGAGCAAAGGTATTTTCCAAGATTGACTGGAGGTCTGGTTACCATCCGGTGAGAATCAAGGGTGAATACATTCATAAGACAGCCTTCATAACAAGGTATGGACATTATGAGTTTGTAGTGGTACCATTTGGTCTCACAAATGCACCAGCAACATTTATGTGCCGTATGAATAGTGTCTTCAACAGGTATTTAGACAAGTTTCTTCTTGTTTTCCTTGATGACATTATTATTTATTCTAAGAGTGAAGAAGAGCATGAAGAACATTTGAGACTAACATTGCAATTGCTCAGAGAACATCAGTTGTATGCAAAGCTGAGCAAGTGCGACTTCTATAAGGATAGAATTCAGTACTTGGGTCACATTATTTCAGAAGAGGGTATATCCGTGGACCCTGACAAGATTGAAGCTATCAAGAATTGGCCCACTCCAAAGAGTGTGATAGAGGTAAGATCTTTTAAGGGGATAAAGTTTGAATGGACCTCAAAGTGTAGAGAAACTCTCCAGTGGTTGAAGAATATTCTCACATGTGCACCAGTCTTCAAAGTTGCAAACCTAGAAAAATATTTCGTAGTATGTACGGATGCATGCGGTCAAGGAATTGGAGAATTCCTTATGCAAGACAACCACGTGATATGTTATGAATCTAGGAAGCTGAAGGAGCACGAAAAGAACTATGTCACACATGATCTGGAACTTACAGCCATTGTACATGCTCTCAATATGTGGAGGCATTACTTGATGGGCAGAAAATTTGAGTTAAGGATAGACCACTGTGGTCTAAAATATTTGTTTGATCGGCCTACTCTGAACGCTAGGAAAGCTAGATGGCTGGAATTTTTATGTGAGTTTTATTTTGAAATCAAGCACATAAAAGGTAAGGAGAATAAGGTAGTTGATGCACTCAACAGGAAAGTACAAGAAATGCATGTGGCATCTATTAGCATTTGCCTATCAGATTTGAGACAACAAATTATTAACCGTAATGCTGAAGATGAAATGTATGCGCAAGTAAAGGATAAATTGCAATAGCAGAGCCGTGAAAAGAAGTATGAAGGTTATAAGTTAGAAGAAGATGAAATTCTTACTTATAAAAACAAAATTTACATTCCCAATGTAGAAGATTTGAGGAGGGTTATTATGGATGAAATCCATCAAAATCCATATTCTGGTCACCCAAGATATCAAAAGAGGATTGCTACGGCAAGAAAGCAATATTTTTTTCCAGGCATGAAAAAGGACATGGTTGTATATATTTCAAGATGCATGCAATGTCAGCAAGTGAAAGTTGAACATCAACACCCAGCAGGTTTGTTGCAACCTTTGTCGGTTCCAGAATGGAAATGGTAAGTGATTTCCATGGACTTTCTTACAGTATTTTCGATGACTTGGAGACAAGATGATTCCATCATGGTTGTGGTGGACAAGTTGACGAAGGTAGTGCATTTTATACTAGTAAATTCCACACATAACACTGATGATATTTCCAAGATTTTCATGAAAGAAATTTTTAAATTGCATGGATTGCCTACAGCAATAATCTCTAACAGAGATGTTAATTTCACTTCTAAATTTTGGAAAGAATTGTTTGTAGACTTGGGATCAAAGTTGAATTCACCACTGCCTACCATCCTCAGACCGATGGACATACCGAGAGAGTTAACCAAGTGCTGGAAGACATGCCTCGCATGTATGTGATGGACAAACCATCCAAGTGGGAAGACTATTTACACCTGATAGAGTTTGCTTATAACAATGGACAGCAAGCATCCTTGGGGATGAGTCCATATGAAGCTTTGTATGGCAGGAGGTGCAGAACACCAGAAAAAAATAACCCTCCTCCAAACTTTGTAAAAAAGATAAATTTGGAAAGTTTGAAGTCTGTTCCAAAGGCCAAAATCCTCAAGAAGATGAAACGAAACACTTGATGGTTATCATTCCAAGGCAGGATTATAATAAAAATGCTTGGTTGATGCACAAAACAACGAAAGAGAAATGAAAAAAAGCTTAGAAATAACAATGTACAGTAGCAAAAAGTTGAAAGATACGAAAAGAAGACCAGAGGACAAAGGGAATTTTGAGACTATCCACAGTGAACAGAGATTGTCTCTAAGACAAAACATCTAAAAAATGTTATCAATGAGTAAGAATACATGAATCTCTAATTGAGAGCATACAAGTCACATTTATAACAATTCTCGAGCATCAATAGAAGGACAAATGTTGATTTTCCCATCTGTGTTTCAAGGGAAATCTCTATTTTTCATGGTGTATCTAATCTCTATGAGATTGTATTCATCTGGGATTCCTCATATTTGATGAGCATCTTGTTGTTCTGTATTTGAAGTTTTCTTTAATGTTTTTTTAACATCAATGGCTTCTCACAGTGCTGCTTAAGAGATAGAAGATTGGTTAAAATGGCCAATGCTTAAGACAGAGAAGAGTCTGGGACAAAGTTGGAAACGACCATCAATACTTGTGGTAATCCTTCTACTGTGGTTCAGTCTCCCTATTGTCAATATTTGTTTAGGGAAATTAACACAGTCACTAAAGAGTTCAAGGGGCCAAACTATGAAAAATTCCAAATTGAATTCCTCTGAAAGGAGAGGCGGCTTGTTGATGATGTTTTAGAACCTATTTGTTCCTCATGAAATAACTCGAGATTTTCCATTATCTCATATGGACAGGTAGATAAAAACCATGCACCTATGTTGTTGGAAGCGGGGAGTGGGAGCAGGCGTGTATCGAAAAAGTGAAGTTTTCAAACGCTCTCGTTTTGGGAGCATTTTTTGTATAGTATATATTTTAATATATTTTGATGGATTTATATCTTAAAAACATGTAGGATGTTGAATTAGATATAGAATACATGGGTTAAACCGTATAACATTATTCATCTAGTAGTTATAACTTATAGCATTATCATCAAATTATAAACCATAAAAACTTTTATAGGAGCTTTGCAAAGAAGGGAGGTACCATAACATTGTCATCAAGTGATTAACCATTATAGGAGCTCTTAGTATAGGAAAGGAAGGGAGCATGTCAGGAGAGCCTTGGGAGTGTGCTCCTAAAACTAGGGGCGTTTTGGGAGCAAGCTTCGGGAGCGGGAGCGAGGGGGTGGGGGCACTCCCACGCAGCATAGAGATATATGATATAAAAAATGCTTTTGATTGCACATCTAAATAAATAGGATTGCAAAGTGCACATGAAAACATCAAATTTAAATTCCACATTGAAGGATATTCACAGTTGCAAAACATTGTAAAAGATTCTCATATTGGGAAATGCATTGCTTGCACATGTTGACCAAAAGCATCCATAAAAAAAGTGGGGACCTTCAAAGTAGTTATTGGAAAGCTAGCTAAACAAGATGAAACCTATAAACTGGTAGAAACTTTTTAAAGATAAATCAATTATCCATGAGAATTGGTCCCCATTGGCTAATATTGTTGGAAGGAATGTCAATAATAAAAAGCATAACTACTTATGATAAGACGAGAAAGAATGAGTAGTGGATATCCAACAAGGTCAAAGCCATCATAATTGAATCAATGGAACTATGAGAAAAAAAATTGGAGTCAATCAATTATGATGAAGAAAGAGAATGGCTCAATTAAAGAGAATAAGTGAAATGGATAAATCTAGAAAACCTATAGAGAAAATTTCCTTTCTCCAAGCAATCTCAAAAGCAATAGGGCCCCATTTTTCTCTAATGGCACTCCCACTGATAGACCAGGAGGAGCAAGGTCAAGACATGTAATCCTATTGAAAATATTAAAAAGCATAGTTACCAGGATCATGAATCAAACTCGCAACTCGTCAAGTTTGACTATGATCAAACACTAAATGATGTTTTTATCATCTTCCCAAGTTAAATTCAGTTTTAATCATGCAATGCAAGTTGGATTCACAATTAATATCGATTCAAACTTGGTTTGATGAGTTAGACTCACTCGATTTAACCTTTTCCTAGCATGTTTAACATTCTAGGAGGAGACTGCGACTGTAACTGTGATCTAGGGTTTAATGTTCAAAGGAGAAGCTCGTTTAGTTGTTCCTACACGCATGGATCCTCCTCTAGATCCTCCGGACGAGGAGAGAATACGCCTCTTGGACAACACCTTCAGGGCTTTGGTTGAATCCTCACCTCCTCCTTCAGGCTCAGAGATCCAAGCCTCTAGCTTTGTGAGGCGTGCAGTTGCTCCTCACATTTGTATCATGCTGGATGATTCAAGAATGAAAGCCCTTTCCTTGAGTGAGAAGGGCCCAATAGGTAAATTCACATGGATTTGGCCCTCACCGAAAACCATGGAGTTTTGGATCTCTAGATACCTTTGATTTATGGAGGCTTACTACATTGTTTATGTGGAAAATGGTTTTTTGTGTTCTTGTTTGAGAACAAATATGACAGGGGTCTCATCTTTAGAAGCGGACCTTACTTCATGGGACCGAGAGACCTGTATCTAAACCACTAGAGTTTATCTTTTGATCAAGAGAAGGACGTTCCCTCAACATGTTGTTCTGGGTTAATCTTCCTCATCCCCATCTACATTGCTGGAATGATGAGGCCCTTCAAGCTATTGGAAATACCCTTAGAAAATATATCGATAAGGCAGAGCCAAAGGGACCATTATTCTCATGCACAAGGATATGTGTGGAAATCAATTTAGAGAAAGGTTTACCTGAAGTAATGATTTTTTCCATGGATGGGTGGGAACACCTGCAAAAGGTCGATTATGAGCAGCTTCCTTTCAAGTGCATAAAGTGCCATGAATATGGTCAGTTTGTCAAAAGGTGTCCTAAAGAAGTGCCAAAGGATCCTGGAAAAAACCAAGAAGAAGGATGGAAACAAGTTAAAAGAGGGGAAAAGGTGCCTTATATTCTTCCTAATGCAAACAACGGTTCACAACCAGAAAAAACTAAGGAGCATGCCCCAACCGCTAAGGGAATGACCACCATCAATCAATATATGGCTCTTCATATTGAAGAAGGAGAAATCCCTTCAACAAATTTCCCTCCTGAGGGTGATGACATAGAAGGATGTGGGGATCTGACACTAAGCACACTTCCTAATGTAAGTGAAGATGGGAGAGAGAAAACACTCATGGGATCTTCCTCCCCAGGCGGATCTTGGGAAATGATGGTAAAGAAAAGTAGTGCCAATCCTATTGTAGAGTCCCCAAGCCATTCCTCTTCGTAAGGATCTCAAGAAATACTAGATCAATCTCCACCACCATCCACTAGGTAAATAAAAACTCACAGGCACCACAGGGAATAGGAAGCAGAGAGAGAACTTGAACTTGGGAGGCAGATGAGCATTGAGGAAACTAAGCTTATACAAAACACCAGAAGTGTCGGAGGATTAAGAGTAGACATCAGGTCTCGAGCAGGACCTCAAAGAACAAAGAAATAATGATAGTTGTCTCTTGGAATTCTCTTGGAATTGTACAGGCCTGGGAGCTCAGTCAAAGTGGAAGCTATTAAAAATATTATCAAATAGGATAGACCAGACATTCTAATAATTCAAGATACAAAAATGGTTGAAGAGGAGGCAATGTCCCTATCTCATCTTCACTGGAAAAACTATCATGGGAAAGCTATCATCTTTAGAGGCGCTTCTAGAGGAATTACAACCTTTTATAATTCGTAAAAATATACAATAAAATTAGCAAAGGAAACCAATCATTGGCTTCTAAAAGAGCTGCAATACAAAGAGAAGTAAGAGTCAATATTTATTTTTAATGTATACGACCCAACACATTACAGGGATAAGATGGTATTTTGGGAAACTATTAACTTGTTAAGCGAGAACTTGCAAGGAAAAGACTCTATTTTTGTTGGGGACTTTAACACCACCAAATCGCAGGTGGAGAAGAGGGGAGGCCCAATCGTTAGGGGCCTCTTTGGAGAGAAAGAAGAATACTTGATGGCAGATATAGATCTACTAGACCCCCCCTTAAGAACGAGAAATATACTTGGAGTAACAAAAGGACAGGTGCTAGACATATTGTTGCAAGACTAGATAGGTGTTTTATAAGCTCCTCCCTCCTGCAAAGGGAATCGCTCTCGATCTCCCTGGCTCTTCCTTCAGTAATTTCATATCACAAACCAATATACTTGTCCTTATCTCCTTCTGAAAAACTGGGTCCTATCCCATTCTGTTTTAATTCTCTTTTATTGTAGGATTCAAAAGTTCTAGAAATCATTCAAGAGAATTCGAATTCTAACAACTTTGGCTCTCCTAGCTATATATGGGAGTAAAATCTAAGAGCAGTATGTCTTGCTCTCAAGAATTGGGCTAAATTATCTTGTAAAGGGCCTTCATTTCATAAGAAACAATTTAAAGATGATCTCTCAACTCTCCAGAAAAGAATGGAAGATGAAGAAGTGGCTTTGCTCTCTCTAAACCAGGAGAAAGAGATGAATATGAGGATGTTAAAGGCAGTAAGGCAGGAGGACGAAGAATGGAGGCTGAAATCTAGGAAACTTTGGTTGAAAGGGGGAGACAATAATACTGGATATTTCCACAATCAAACTAAATCCATACTAAGCTTTAATATTATCAAGGAGTTGACCGGGAAACCGCTATAATCCATTGAATCACTCTGGAGAAGAATTGTGAGCTAGGGTTTTGTGGCTCCTAGATTTTTTGCGAGAGGACTCTACGCAGGCCCCCCCTCGGCCTCCCTTCCATGGATCCTCCGGACCCTGAGCTCTCAAGCTTTGAATACCATTTCCAGAACATTGTTGCCTCCATTCTCCCCCCCCTCCTCGTCTAATGCCCCTCCTTCATCTCGCTTTCTTAAGCATTCAGAAATTCCTGAGGTAAAACTCTCTTCAGTAGCTTCAAAGAGGAAAGTCGTCACTCTCTCAGAGAAAGGACTCATTGGTTTGTTCACAGGACTTTGGCCATCCCCCAGATCGGTTGAAATATGGATCAATAAGAATTGGAGAACCCTCATACAAGGAGAAGTCCAGCCAATCTTCTGCGGAAAAGGCTATTTCGCTTTCATTTTTTAGAAGAAAGAAGATCGAGACCTCATATTCAGAAATGGGCCTTATTTTATGGGTCCAAGAGGAATATATCTTAACAAATGGGATATACCCTTCCACCCTGAAAAAGATATCCCTAAGGCAATTCCAGTATGGGTTAAGCTTCCCCACCTCCCCCTTCATTGCTAGAATGACGAGGACTTTTGGGAAATAGGTAATACTTTGGGAAAATATGTGGATAAATCAGAGCCAAAAGCCCCAATGTTTTCATGTGCCAAATTTTCTGTTGAAGTTGATCTAGAGAAAGGCTTACTTGAAGTTATTAATATATCCATTGATGGTGGAATCACCTCCAGACAGTGGATTATGAGAAAATCCCCTTCAAATGTAAATACTATCATGAGTATGGGCATTTCGCTAAATCTTGTCCAAAAAAACTGGACAAACCTAACCCTGAAGGTCCACAAGAAGAAGGATGGAATGTAGCAAGTGGGGAAAAAAGTGCAAAATCAATAGTGGCACAGCAGCCCCATATCTCGGCAAAGAACGCACCTGGAATCAAGTTTGAATCCATACATATCGAGGAACCAGAGATAGAAACCCCAGAGAAAAATGAGGAAGAGGCTCCTCTCTAGCAGCAAGAAACCCCAGCAGAGGCTCCATCTCCAAAGCAAAAGGATGCTAGGGTGGAGGATCCCTCTCGTCCTATGACTAGAAAGTAAGCAACTACCAACTATGAAGGATCAGTCACCCATTCTAGGGCAAAAGAAAGCTCTGAAGAAACTTCAGAAAACTCCAATGAAGAGCAAGAACCTCAATCCAGAAAAGGTAGAAAATCAAATAAGACCTTAAGGGAATAGGAAGTTGCAAGAGAAAAAGCAGCAGGGACGAAATCCAATCTTGACTTCCTGGAAAAAAATTCACAACCAAGCAAATACCTTCTTAACGCAGATGAAGAAAAAAAGGAAAGAGAAAAGGTGCTCCGACAACTTAAGAAATAATGAAGCTGGTCTCCTGGAACTATCAAGGATTAGGAGGTTCCCATAAAACTGAAGTGATTAAAAGATTCAAATCAATGGAAGCCACCTTTGTCCTTCTCATCCTAGAGACTAAAAAGACTGCGGCAAACAGTCTTTCAACTATGAAAAATTCGTGGCCCAAAGGAGAAGGGTTTGCTATTAGTGCAAGTGGAGCATCAAGAGGCCTTCTTTCTTGGTGGGATAGTGAGAAGTTCACCATGCAAACAGCCATTGAAAATGAAAATAGGTTGTTCATTAAGCTAGAAAACAAAGAAAACAAAGAAGTGTTATGGACAGGGAATATTTATGGTCCCATAATCCAAGCTCAAAAAGAAAATTTCTGGAACTCTCTCAAGGAGCAATGCGAAGGGAAAAAGCAGACCCCCTGCTTCATAGTCGGAGACTTCAATGTCACTATTTCTATAGCTGAGCGTAGAGGAGGAGTTAAAGTAAAGGATCCTTTTGGAGAAAGGTTGGAGGATCATATCATGCTTTGGGGATTAACGAATATCAAGCCAAAGACGAGACCTTCACTTGGAGTAACAAAAGAGTTGGTCCAAGCCATATTTTTGCTAGGTGGGAAAGCGTTCTAGTAAGTACCCACCTCCTCAGGACCTTCCTAGCATCCAAACTTTTGTCTTCGGCCATCTTGGACCATAAGTCGTTATGTCTCTTTTTCCCACCAATGGAAAATTTGGGGCCTCTTCCATTTAAGTTCAATCATCTTTGGTTAGAATCGGAAGGGGTTCGGGATATCATCTTAAAAGCTCGGCTTTGCTTCATTCCAGGATCTCTGGCTTTTATTTGGGAACAAAAGCTCAAAAGGGTGAAGTCCGCTCTCAAGTCTTAGGCCATGCAACACTATCAGGAGCCATCACTCAAAAAAATTGAAATTGTCAAAAAGATCGAAGCTCTTCAAGAGGATATGGAAAAAAATGAGATAACCAGAGAGCTCCTTCTCAGGGAGATAGAACTTCAAAAAGGTCTGCAGACAATTCTAAGGCAAGAGGAAGAAGGATGGAGGTTATGCTCTAGAGTTCTTTGGCTCAAGGGGGGTGATAAAAACACTAAATTCTTCCAAAATCAATGCAGAGAGGGGCAACGGAGGAACACCATGAGGGAGATTAAAACTGAAGATGGTACAATCATAACAGGACAAGCAACAATCAACACTCAGGTAAGAGGTTTCTTTAAAAATCTTTATAATGATAAAGAGGATGTATCGCAGGAAAATATGGAGGAAATGGTCAGATACATCCCCACTTTGATCAGTCCAAAGGAAAGCCTTTTTCTAGAATCCCCCATTTCTGAAGAAGAAATTAGGAAGGCCATTTGGACCCTTCATCCGGATAAAACCCCTGGACCTTACGGTTTTCCCATTCGTTTCTATAGGATTTTCTGGCCTTTAATAAAAAAGGACCTTATGCATCTTATCTCTTGGATGTCTAAAGGTAAAATGGGAGGCTCCACTAATTCCACGTTCTTATCCCTAATCTCAAAAGAGGCTAATCCTTCCTCTATCAAAAGGTACAGACCAATTTCCCTTTGCAATGCCTCCTACAAAATATTTTCTAAAGTCTTATCCTTAAGGATCAAGACTATAATCCCTTCCCTGATCTCCCCCAATCAAGGAGGCTTCATCTTAGGTCACCAAATCAGTGATAACATCCTTTTGGTTCAGGAAGCAATTCATTCTAGCACCAAGAGGGGTGAAGCAGGTATGGCTATTAAACTTGATCTTGCAAATGCTTTTGATCGGTTAAGACATGCCTTTATTCTGCTGGTGCTCAAGAAGTTTGGTTTCCCCTCCATATTCATTAATCAAGTCCAAGCTTGCATCAATTCTCCGTGGATAGCCTCTCTAATCAATGGAAGACCCACATAGTTCTTCAAGGCTAGTCAAGGGATAAGGCAGGGTTGTCCCCTCTCCCCTTTCCTCTATATCCTTGTTGTTGATTCCCTGAGTAGAAGACTCATTAGACTTCAAGAAGAGGGATCCCTCCCAGGACTCTCCTTTAGAAACGGAGTTCAACCTATTAATCATGCTCTTTTTTTTTATGACACTACTCTGTTGGGCATTGCGTCCCCCAAAATTGCCAAAAAATTCCTAAGACCCCTAGATCTTTTTCTCCACTCTTCTAGAAGTTCTGCAAATCCGAATAAATGTCAGCTCTATGGATGGAATAGAAATGTGACTACTCTTCGTAACATATCTCAAATCCTCCACATTTGTGTCAATTATGATTGGACTCATTTCATCTATCTGGGCATCCCCATAGCTAAAAAAACCTTTGATTCCTTCATGTGGGCTCCGGTCATATAAAAGATCAAAAATAAAATCCATTCTTTGGGATCCAAGTGGTTAAAGCTGGCAGGGAAAGTAACGCTCATTCACTCAATCCTCTCTTCGTACCCTATATATTCCAGTTCGATGATCTTGGCCCCTAAGACAGTAATAAATAGTATCTGTTTAGAAATCAGAAAATTTCTTTGGCAAGGGGGAAAGGTGTAGACTAAAAAATTTCATTTGGTAAAATGGGCCACAGTTAAATGTTCAAAAAGCAGAGGAGGATTGGGCATAAGGGATCCAGAGCAAATGAACAAAGCACTTGGCGCAAAACTGATTTGGCAATTGGATACCGGCAAGAAAGAATGGTGGAAAGAGGTAATAAGAAAAAAATACATCAGGAGACCGAGATCCAAAATTTTGACCTGCCCTTGGATTGGTAAGGGTACCTCCCTCTAGCTTCTATGCAAATCTTCTCTCAATTTGATTCAATCAAATTATTACTGGATTTCAGGAAATGGAAAAAAGATTAAGGTTTGGGAGAACAGTATTCTAGGACATCCTTCACTCTCCTCGCTTACGGGGATGAGAGAACTATCTGAATGGGCTCTTAGCATCGGCATCACCTCTCTCTTCGATCTCTCCTCATGGAACCCGAACGGGAGCTGGACTGGTTGGAAAGATATCCATCCTCTTGAGCATTTGGAGGTAGCAAAGAACCTTCTCTTCTCTTCCTTGCATGGAAAGACTCCAATAAATAAATCTTCAAAGGACTATATTGGTTGGGGCAGAAATGGCATGTATACGATCAAAGAAGGATATAAGAAGTTATCTATGGAACATGTACCAAACGAAAGCTTATGGAAAAAGGTCTGGCACTCAGACAGTATTCCCAAGGTAAATTCATTCATATGGACTTTGATGCATAACAAATTGCTTACAACTGAAAATCTCAGGAAAAGGGGGATAGAAGGCCCCTCTAGATGTGCTCTATGTAACTCGGAATAAAAAACTTCAATCCACATTTTTCTTCAGTGCAGTGTATCTTTGAAAGTTTGGAAGTCTATCCTTCCTCCAGGTTCTCAATTCAGACCTCTAGAATCCTTTGAGCAGCTTCTTGTAAAATGGATCAAGTACTTCCATAGAAATCTCAGTAAGAAACCCACTCTCAAGCGTCTTCAGAACACCATCCCAAAGAACCTTTGTTGGTAGCTTTGGTTGGCCAGAAATAAAGCAATTTTTAAAGGGGAGAAATTTTTTCCATCCTGGATAGCTTCGAAAATTGTGGGAATGATAGCAGAAAAATTTGCCTCGAAAGGTATTAGCTATCCAGCTTCGGAATACCTTTTAGAGTCACTCTCTTCTTGGTGCAACGTCTTTCTCAAAAGGAGCTCCCCTCATTCCAACTCCATCAACACATGATCCATTTTTCCCACTAGCTCATACCCTTGGGAGATAAGGAAGACTCACAACGAACTTATGGCTTGGTTGCAGGAATGAAATTCCTATGCCTTATTCTTTGATGGTGCCTCAAAAGGCAACCCAAGGGTGGCAGGTGTGGGGGGGTCTTATTGGATCCTGGAGGACAAACTGAAAAAACCTTTGCTTGGGTTCTGGGCCACAAGACTAACAATGAAGTTGAGTGGATGGCTCTCTTGCAGGGGCTAGAACTTTTGGACACTATAGATTCCTCCAGGATAGCAGTTTTTGGTGACTCAAGGCAAGTCATATACAAAATGATCAATGGCTACACCTCAGGACCCATCAAGTGTAGAAGACTGTACAACAGAATATCTCCTCTCCTTTCGAATAATTATGAGTTTTATGACATCCTTCGAGCAAATAATGCCCCTACATATGCCTTGGCTAACATAGGGGCCTCCCTTCCCCAAGGTCATTATTGTTTCAATGGCTTAGACACAAGCCTCAAACCCATACCCTAATGTATCTAAGGTTACACCCCCCCTACTAACCCACCCCACCTCAAATCTCATTGCAATAATTCCTATGGACTATGGTTTTAAACATGCTCCTTTCCTTGGCAACGCATGGTTTCCACTCACCTCTATCTCCTTCTCGATTTTGCCTGCCTTAATGAATCATCCCCTCTGAATTAATTGCTCATTCAGAAGGCACGCTTCAGGTCTTATCCTGCTATGTGCAATGGCTTCTTCCCGAAGTTTCGTTCACCCCCTGCTCCATATGATAGTCCAAACCATCCTCATTCTTATGCAGTCTTTTCGGAAAAAGCTTTGCTCGCCATTATCTTAGGATTCAACGAAGGCTATGCTCAGGGGATCCCATGGGAGTCCTTGCCTCTGATTAGGGCCTTTGTTAAGGAAAGGATAGCTATCACTACGTTCTTGAATTGCATCTGCTCTTCACGAGTTGTTGGTCCTCCGTGGCATTCAGTCTCAGGATCTGCATCCATTGTACTTATAGTCGGGCATTTTCTCCTTTGAGGTAACACTCTAACCTTTGGTTGTAACTGTTCTGGTTGGAAGGAAGGAGCGATTGGAACACTCTCTTGCCGTAGTAGGAAGGATTGCAACATTCTAAAGTAAGAAATTACTACTCTCATCTCAGCTGTCAGTAATCTGCCTTTCAATCTTAGTTTTTATTTGTAGGTTCACGAGTTTACAGGCTCTGATAGGAATTTTCTCAATAGTTTTTCAAGCCTTAACCTTGCTAATCTCAGTTCTAGCCACGAAACAATGGACCGTGCAAGTGAAAACGCGCGTCTTGCATACCTGAAGGCAAACCTTCGATGTCTTTATGAAATGGTGGTTATTGGAATCATGGACAGTAGAGAGACAGCCAAAGAAATTAAAAATCTTGTTGATGTGGTTGGTTACACATCCTATCAGATTAGCAACCATGATGCCAGGATTGATGATACTGAAATGAATTTAAAGGAAATCATGGGGAAAGTGGACCGCATTTAGGAGGAGCTTTAGCATCTGGTTCAAATGAATCAAGGAATTCAAGCACATGAAAACCTTCCATGGGTAGCTCAGCACATGGAGGAGGAATCGGTCACATAGTTCCTGGGGCATCCAGGAAACCCTTAATGAGTTTGATAATTAGCTTTTTTTTTTGCTTATTTCTTAACCATCAGTACATTTCGGTATATACTACCTCTGTCTTTAATAGTTATGTAATAACTTTGTTCGGCATTTTAAGGTCAATTCTTTGTCCTACTTTTGTCTTTTCTATTTCAGATCGGCAAGAACTATTCAGATGTTGTTTTTTGTAATGTATGGCTGTGCATAGCCTGTTTAATATCAAACCATTTTATAGTTTCTGTTAAAAAAAATATTATCAAGGAGTTGAACGATATCAATGGACAAAAAATCGAGGGGAATGAAGTAATTAAGAGGCATATCTTTCAACACTTCGGAAATATCTATACCGGCAGTGATGAGATGGATCCCATCTCTCAGGCTGACCTTCTCTTGGTTATTCCTCCTATAATTTCTGATTCTGAAAATGAGTAACTATTGAAGCCAATATCAAAACATGAGATTAGTGAAGCGATCTGGACCCTGCATCTAGACAAGGCTGCTGGACCCGACGGGTTCACTATCAACTTCTATTGAGCTGTGTGGGAAATCCTCAAGGAATATCTGATAAGTATGCTAACTGGAAAAGGAAAAAAGACAAAATTGGTGGGGCTTCCAACTCTTCATTCCTAGATTTGATTCCAAAGGAAAAAAATCCTAACTCTGTGCACAAATTCAGGCCAATCTCCCTATGCAACACTCCTTACAAGATTCTCACAAAAATTCTAGCTACTAGAATGAAAAATCTCATGAAACATATAATATCAGACTCTCAAGGAGAATTTGTAGTCGGGCGACAAATACCAGACAATATCATTATTGTCCAAGAAGTCATTCATTCCAGCCCGGAAAGAAAGCAACAAGCTATGGAAACAAAGCTAGACATGGCTAACACCTTTGATAGGGTAAATCATTTCTTTCTTTTTGAAATTATGTTCAGGTTTGGATTTTCGAAGAGGTTCATTAAATCAACCAAAGATTTCATTAATAGGCCATGGATTGCTCTATTAATTAATGGTAGACCATATGAATTCTTTCAAGCTTCGTGGGGTCTAAGGCAAGGTTTCCCCTTGTCCGCCTCCTCTTTCTATTAGTAGATGATTCATTGAGCAGGAAACTTAAATATTTACAAGAAAATGGAAAACTAAAAGGCCTAAAGATCGCCACGGGAACCAAATCTGCAACTCATGCCCAGTTTGCAGATGAAACAATTCTGCTTGGGGGGGCTTCCACGGTGATTGCATAGAGATTTAATGAAGTGTTGCCCTCTTTCCTCAAAGCTTCAGACGGAAAGGTAAATCATAAAAAATATAAGGTTTATGGCTGGAATTTTCCACACAGGACGTTGGCAAGCATAGCAAGGGTTCTAGGCTTCGAAGGAAAGCTAAATTTGAACTCTTTCAACTATCTTGGGACCCCTATCTTTAAAGAGAAAAAAACTCCAAGAAACTAGCAGGTTATTGTCAATAAGATCAAAAAAAATCTCTTCGTGGGGAGTAAGGTAGATCAAGTCAGCAGGAAAGCTCATCCTCATTAACTCTATTTTCATCCTATCCAATTTATACATGCTCGATCTTTATAGATCCAAAAAACATAATCCAGGAAATCACAAAGGAGATTAGAAAATTCCTTTGGCAAGGAGGTAATTCAAATGGTTCAAAAACATTCCACCTCATTAATTGGGATATTGTTTGCAGTCTGAACAATTGTGGAGGGGTTGGAATAAGAGACTAGACAATGATGAACCTTGCTCTAGGAGTAAAAATTCTTTGGAGAATTGTCTCTTGAGGGAGGGCATGGTGGAAGGAGATTCTTACAAAAAAAATTATGAAGGTAGAAAGGAAAAGATATGTTGATGAGTTTCCCCTTATAGGGAATGGATATCCAACTTGGAATTTTTGTAAAAAGGCAGTCCATATCATTAAAAATAACTTGCACTGGATCCCTAAAAATGGTAAATGGATTAGGATTTGGTCTGACAATTTGGGGTCTGTCTCTCCCGCAAACCATTTGGATGCCTTTGTGTATCTTAAGCAATGGCTTAACCAATTAAATATCTCCACCCTTCTTTATCTCTCCTCTTGGAATAATAGTGGAATATGGGTTGGATGGAAAGAATTGGAGATTCCAAAGCATCTCATATTTGACTTTACTTCTCTACTCTCTCTTCTTCAAGGGTCTGTGCCTATCCACTGTCACCTTTCTGATGGCAGAGGTTGGGGGAAATCAGGAATCTATCCTGTAAAAGAAGGATATTTAATCACCTACAACAACAAATAAAATAACAGAACTAATATAAAGTATAATAAAATCTAGTGCAAAGATGGCCTTCCAAAAATAAATGCCTTCTTTTGGATTTAAGCACACTGCAAAACCCTAACAGCAAAGAATTTGAAAAAAAGGGGGATAGAAGGGCCATCACGTTGCATCCTCTGCAAAGATTTTAAAGAAACTCTATATCATCTCTTTCAGGATTGCAAGTTTTCTCAAGAAGTCTGGTTTCGTGCTTTATAAGAGCTGCATATAAATTTGATCCTTCCAACAAACTGGAATGGCCTTTTTGCCTACTATAAAGACTATTATAGGGGTTCTCTTTTCCAAAAACCAGATCTCACAAGGGATTTGATTATTCAATACCGCCTCTTAAGCATGGCTTTAAGTACAATATCAAAAAACTATTAGAGAGATAGGGCCTAGAAACAAGGCTTTGTCACCCTTTACATATTGCTTGTTTATACAAAACAAGGAAAGAGGAAAAACCACAAGTGGGAAAATCCTCCCTCAAACATGGACATGAAAAAAACTGTACAAAATATGGTCTTCAATCTATCTTCACCACATGATCAACTATGCCAAGTCAAGACTTAATATTGTTGAAAGTCCTCTCTGAAAATACTTTGGTGTAGATTTTTGCAACTTGCTTAGTTGATGCGCAATCGAGCAAATCAATGACCCCATCATGCACAAGTCCTCTTATGTAGTGCATATGGATCTCGATGTGTTTGGTTCACTACCTTAGTACTAGATCATTTGAGATTCAAATGGAACTCTTGTTGTCACAATAGTTGACTGTAGAAGTCTCTCACTCATTGTGAAGAACAATTATCCTTTGACTAGGATCAATGAACTCTTTGACCAAGTGAGAGGATCAAAAGATGTTTTCTGAGCTTGACTTGGGGTTTGGTGACCATCAGGTAAGTGTCAAGAATGGAAATGTTCACAAGACAACCTCCAGATCAAGGTATGGTTTTTAGGAATTGTAGTGGTACCATTTGGTTTCACAAGTACACCAGCTACATTCATATGCCTCATGAATAATGGTTTCAGTAAGTATCTAGATAGGCTTGTTCTTAATTTCCTTGATAGAATTCTTATTTATTTTGAGAATGAGGAACAACATGTGAAACATTTGAGGCTAACCTTGGAATTGCTCAGGAAGCATAAGTTGTATGCAGGTTTGAGAAAATGTGACTTCTATGAAGATATAATTCATTATTTGGGTCACATTATCTCAGATAGAGGAATATCTGGAGACCCTGAAAAGATTGAGGCCATGATGAGTCGGCCTGCTTCAAGAAAGCTAACAGATGTAACATCTTCTGTGGGACTTGTAGGACATTGCAGGAAGTTCGCTGAAGGATATTCTGTAGGTAAAGCGGAGCCAAGGTATAGGTTGGAGATGCCTACAAGTGAACTTATAGTTCCATGGAGAAATGGACCTTGTGTGGAGAAATGGACATATGAGGATTTCCTGAAGACTCAGGTAGAATGACCTGAGCAGAGCAGCATGGTTTTTCCTAATGAAACCTAGGGCAGGAAGCTGCTAGGTGCCATGAGAAGGGTCTCATGAATGTAAACAGGTTTTGAAACTTCAAATTGAAAGTTTTTTCTGTTGATTATACGAGACTACGATCTCCTATGATGGTTTTGAATCATGCTAACCATGAATATGCTTGTCTTGCATGTAATGTCCCAAATTTGGCATTGGGTCACAATGGCCAAATCACATTTTCCATATTCATGAAAGTTGTCAAATGGATGCTAAAAGTCAAATAATTTCCAAAGAGGAAAATCGTTCCCTAGGTTCAGCGTGGAAGCTTTGAGATTTGGAATAAGGGGGATAATAAATGATGTTTAGACATTATAAGGGGGTAAATATTTAATAATTGATCTTATTAAATAAATACAAGAGAAAATGGAAGTGGCAATAGAGCATGAAGACACATGGAGACTATGGGGCCCACACTAGCTAGA
>LPNX011064209.1:807489-882358 GCA_001517045.1 Pseudotsuga menziesii
AATTGTCAATTTATGATTGGAATCAGTTAAATATTCTCTATTATTCATTCTCAAAAATTTTAAATTCGAAATTCCCAAGAGTGGTATGTCAAAATGACTTTTAATGAGCAAATAATGACCATTTCCACTCTATTTTGATATATGCCATGGTAATGCTTATTATTTCGAATGGAGAAATGTATCTCTAATAAATGTATGATGGATGGACTTTAATTAATGTGTATTTCAAGTCTCATTTTCAGTACTTAAGCATTGGAAGCCATTTTACTCATTTTTATTGCATTGGGAGAAGATTTGGTGCATTTTCCCCAAGGGTCGAAATTATGACTTGGGAGTTGTTTTGGAAAGAGTCATAATAGACTGTATAAACTGAAACATGATGCATATGAGACTTTTAAAAGATCCCTTACACATTACCAGACTCCGTTAATAAATTCAAGTGAATTTTGGATCATTTGTGAAGCCATTTCCAGAAATTACCCCAGGGGAATTAGAGCCCCAAATTGCTAGTAAACACTCCTACTTTGAACAGAACATTAAACAAGTTTGCATAAGTAATTGGGAGGTCACAAAACATACATTATCATGATATTTAAGTTATATTTTCATTAATGTACCTTCAAAGAAAATTTGGAAGCATTTAGGTCAATTTGGAGGTCTAGACATTAAAACTAGTGAAGAGCCAAAATTGAGAAAAAATTGGAAAATTGGGCATTTTAATAAAATTCCAAAAAGGGGATATTACATTGCATTGCTTGATGTTTGAGGTTTCATGTTGCTAAATATGACTGTTTGGTTGATTTAAAATTGGTGTCATGATGACATGTTGCATGTGGATGTCTAGGTTATGGGCAGCATGTGTAAGTAAGGGATAAGTACTCCCACTTACAAAAGCCAAACAATATCAGGACAACCTCATGGTTGCAAACATCTGATTTTATGTAGGAAGCATAATTGTGGATTCATATTTTTATTTGACTATCAATGTTATTTATCGTTTGATATTTGGGAAATCATGTATGCATGAAATAGATTTGGAAATCTATGATTAAATTTTTATGACGACGTCTCATATAAACTGCATGCTTGTATGTAACGCAAGTGAGATGATGAAAGTATGTACCGGATGTACATGGTTCCTCAAAGGGATGTACTAGGTGTACATAGCTTCTCGAAGGGATGTGTTTGGAATAGGTTTGGAAACCTATAATTGCAATTATTTTTATGATGACATTTCATATAAACTACATGCTTGTATGTAACGTAGGTGAGATAATGAAAATATGTATTGGATGTACATGGTTCCTAGGAGGGATGTACAGGACGTACATAACTTCTCGAAGGGATGCGTTTGGAATAGGTTTAGAAACCTATAACTGCAATTTCATGATGAAATCTGATGTAAACTGCATGTCTATATGTAATGCAGGTGAGGTGATGAAAACATGTACATGGAGTACACGGATCCTTTGAAAGGATGTACTTGGGTACATAGCTTCTCCCCCTTGCCAGCTAGGCACCACTATGCATCACTAGGGATGCCCAGGGTGTAAGATATCCGGTTAGGCTTGTCTCTGCACACATTCACGCCGTAAGGGGACTGTCACGAGAGTGGGGGCACCGTGAAGAGAATAAACCCTAGGTATTATGACGTCCAGAAGGGAAGCGCCTGAGCATTGGTAAGCACTTGGAGGAGGTGTTGGGCCCTTAAGCTAGAGCTTTTATTGAGAACCCAGAAGGTGTTAGGCTCTAAAGCGGGACTGAACGAATCTCGGGAGAGATGCTATATAGATAAGTATTGGATTACTTGGCAAATCCTAGTTAACTTTCTGTAATTACACATGTGCATAATGATTGAACTAATATTTTTGAAAAATCTTATTAAGAATTAAATCCTGCGAAAATGAATCTGACATGTGAATTAATCTGTTATGGTGCCTGAAAAGAAAGCACCTCAGCATTGGTGAGCACTGGAAGAGGTGCTAGACCCGTAAACCATAACTGCCATTAAGCACCCAGGGAGGTGTTAGGCTCTGAAGCGAAGATGACCAGATCTCGATTTGGAGATGCTATGCAAATAAGTATTCGACTTACTTATCAAACTTTTGTTGTTATTGATTTTCTTTAGATATACATGAGCATATGATGTAGCCATGATTTTGAAAATCTTGTTATAGATTACATCCTATCGAAATGACTCTAACATATGAATTGAATTCATTGTGGTGTTCCGGAACGAAGCACCTAGAGGAGGTGCAGGCTCTTGAGCATAACTACTATTGAAGAACCGAAGAGATGTTGGGCTCAAGAACGGAGTTGTCAGACATTGGTTGTGAGGTATTTTCAGGTGATCCGAGGCTTACAGAAATTTGGGTACCCTTTAATGCACACCCAGGTATGGGGTGTGGCAGGGTTGTGATTTCCATGGTTGCGTAAAGCCAAGTCGGACACCTGTGGAACCAAAAGACTATACTTACACAGATAAGTATTTGGTTCACTGGGCAATTTTTTGTTGATTTTATATCAATATATATGTGCATGTGATTCATCTATGATTTTGGGAAATCTTATGAATACTAACATGGAAATTGACCCATTTCTTGGGGCTTGAGCATAGGTATTGCTGGTTGCCAAAGACACTGGGAATGTTCTAAGCTGAGGAGAAGGATTCTCCAAGACCAGAAAAAGATCCTGTGGTGTATGTTGATGCATGCAAGCAAGGATTTGGAAGAGTTCCAGATCGTGCCATTGGATAGATAAAGGTGCAGAGGAAGCACTACGGTCCTGAAGAGGCTATGTGGAAACTGGAAGATGCCATGCGACTGGCACACCCATTTTGGTTCAATTTTGCAGAGCATTGAGGGTGGTGCCAGTGTAGCAATTGTTCAATTTTGTAAAGTGCCGAGGACAGTGCTATTGAAGGGGGAGGGGATTGTAACACCCCAGTTTTGACCCTGTGGTATTCAATTGCATATGATGTGAATATTGTATTAAATCATAGTGTGGAGCTCAAGGCTAAGGCCCCACCATGGGTTTAGTGTTTGATGTTTTCGGCGATTAAAATTGAAGTCGATGGTTTATGTGCTAGCCAGGCACAATGTGTTTTGAGACATCATGTAAAATGCAAATTAATAAAATACCACAACTAGCTATGCGTCGCAACGTTAAAGAGACGGGGGCATGATTTCACAAGGAATAGGGAGGGGGAATTATTCAACCTTGAGCCATTGGGGAAAATCCAAATGTCTAAGGTAAAACCCATAGAGTGGTCAACTATCCCTTTTTGTCTTTTGTGTCTAGTCACCTTTAGGTTGGTGGAGAAAGTTATTTCCTTGGGATGGGGAAGGTATGGAGGTCAAAATTCGAATTTGGGAGGTCACCCATTTTTGGAAAGTGTGTTTTTGACTTATGGGGTAAGTAAATGCTTGGGAAGGCATGCCCAAGCCATTATGCACCCATGCCTTTCATTTCCTCACCCATTCCATTCACGTGGAAGCTCTCTCAAGTAGCAAGAGGAGGACGGAGCTCTCTCCCTCACATTTGGATTCTGTTTCTCCATTTCGACATGCCCAGAAATTGGCTTGGGGTTTTACCGAGCGAATGTGCAACAATGATGGATGATTTGGGGGTTTCTAAGGGGCATTTTTTCCTCTTCACGTAGTAGGAGCTTGCTAAGTAAGTACCTCCATGTTTTTCTGTTGGTTCTCTATTTTTGCATACCCAGATTTTCATTTGTGGAGTTGTGCAACGAATGGGCAAAGGAGACCCACGATTTGGGCATGGATGGGGTTCGTATCAGCCTCTACAATGCCTAGAAATGTTTGTATGACCGGATTTTACTCACAGGGTGTTTTTCCCCAATTTTTACCAGTTTGTTCATGGTTGCAAAACCGTTTTTGGTTTGTTGTGAATTTTCCCTCACATGGGCAGCTGTTTCCTTCAATTTCCCCAGACTGGGAATTCGTTTTTTTAAAGATAGATGGGTGGGTTCCCTCCCCCACGATTTGGATGCATTTCCCCGTTGTTTCCAAGCTGGAAAACGTTTTGTGGTAAGGCTCATCGAGTGGAAGAAGAGACCCACATTTTCTTAGGTTTTGCTGAGTCCATTTTGGCCACGTTAGGTTCAAAACGTCCCTAGAAATCGAAATTACTGGCAAGGGGGTGTTTTACCCTTGTTTCCTTTTCTGTTTTGGTTCCTTGGAACGTTCTGTTCATACCCAACAGTTGTGTATGACTGTGTTTGATTAAATGGGTTGACTATGTGTTTGATACAAGCGTGGCTTGGCTGGAAAGGTCTAAGGAACCCATTTATTGTTGGCTAGTTGCCTTAGTAATCTATAAAACCCGATTTCTTATTGGCTTGGTTGGGCAGTCTGTGAAACCCAACGGTGTGTTGGCTTGACTGTGGATGATTTGGTTTTGGGCTATGTGTGAGCCTGTTATCTCCTTAGTGCCTTGTGGAATCATGCCCAGCTCGGGGGTGCCAATGATGCTGAGAGATTGATGAGCACGTTGGCATGTGGTTGGGTGGAATGCTGCAGCGACATAGCTAGTTGCGGGCCAACTTATTTTACAGATAAGTATTTTCTTGTATTTAACTCTGTAAATGTATTTCCATCGTAGATTATCATGAACATGTTAAATGCTTGAACATGATGAACATTGCTTGTTTTAATGAGTATGAACAGCATGTATGTGTTGAATGAAGTGTATGCTTTCGCTGTAGATTGAATGGTTTACGCATCTATGTATGTATTTGTGATCAATGCATTTTAATTATTATGTTTTAATGTTCAGGGGGCTATTTCGCCTGATTGACAGCAGCGGTGCGTTGGTCACATCCTCTCCATCGTCGGTATGAGGGGTGGGGACGTGACAGTGTGGTATCAGAGCTCATGTTGCAGCATGGGCCTCAATGGGCCATGAAGAAGCAGTGACAGAAGCAAGGTTACCCTCTGAAGTGCATCTGATACGTCGGATGACTAGAGCTGAGTCCATCCAATAAAGAACCCTAGTGAGGAGGAAATTTCAAAAAAAAATCAAAGTGTCAAAATCGTTGGAAGATGTTTGCTGAAGCCAGTCGATACG
Source organism: Pseudotsuga menziesii (assembly GCA_001517045.1). Lineage (NCBI taxonomy): Eukaryota > Viridiplantae > Streptophyta > Pinopsida > Pinales > Pinaceae > Pseudotsuga > Pseudotsuga menziesii. Next base: position 812,578 of record LPNX011064209.1, read on the forward strand.
TCGGCTCAGTTAGCCGAAGGGCTGCTGATGACGTCGAAGGAGAAAATATGAAGGGAACCAAAGGTATCGGCTGGGAGTAGCCGAAGGTATCAGCTGGGTGGAGCCGATGGTCTCGGCTGGGGTGAGCCGAGACACAGCAGACAAGGAAACTGGAGAAAAAAATTTCAAAATTTTTCGAAGTGTTAAAATTATCAGAAGACATTCATTGAAGCAAAGCCGAGGTGTCAGCAAGGCTCACTGGAAGGGAGCCGACACGATAGTGAAAATAAGAAGAAGAGAAGAAAAATTCAAAAAATTTTCTAGGTAGAGGAAATCTCAGAAAAAAATAGAAGATTGGTCAGCCGATGCATCGGAAGATAGAGGAAGATCGAGCCGATGCGTTGGAGGACAGAGGAAGATCGAGCCGATGTGCGTCGGAAGATAGAGGAAGATCGACCCGAGGTGTCAGAAAAGAATAGAAGATCGGTCAGCCGATGCGTCGGATGACAAATGAAGATTGATCCGATGTGCATCAGAAGACAAGAAGATCGGTCCACCGAGGTGTCAGAAGAGTTGTCAACTAGTGATCCAATACATCGGATGGCTAGTTGGGAAGGGATCCGATCAGGAAAAAAATTGAGTTTTTTAGTGGGATTTTTTAGTAGGATTTTTCAGTAGAAAAGCAAGTTTTCAGTGGAATTTCACAGTGTAAAAGCAGGATTCCATTGGGTTTCAGAGGTGTCAAAAGGGTGAAAAATGGCAACGATCCTATGCGCCAGATTGCACAAAAATCAAATAATTACAAAAAAAATGAGGGCGCTGCCCTCGACCTGCCCTACAGTGGCGGAGGCCACAAGAGGGCAAACCCCCTTAACCCCCGTCGTCCCCCTAAGATAATCAGTTGAAGACGATAAGAAGTTGAAGGAAGAAAAAGAAATGTCCAAGGATATTTCTATAGAGCATAACCAAGGGAGTCACCTTGGAAGAAGAAATTATGAAACTAAAACATCAGTCTGTTATGAATGAAGGGACACCATATGAAGATGGTATTGAAGCACACTTAGATGGTGTATCTATGCAGGTTGTGAAGCATAGGATGGATGCCTTGAGAAAAGGCATAGTTGGACTATTGACAGGGGAATATGTTCATTATCATGAGAAGAACATAACCGCATCTTAGAAAGGATGGTGCAGATGAAGGAATAGCTGAATGCCTCATGAAATCTTGGGAGGGTTCAGACCAGCAGAAGAATGTGTTGTTAAGAGGGTCAATGGGAGATAAGAAATTCAATGCTTTAACATTAATGGATTGTGTATATCTATAGGTGTAACTCATGTTGGACCTTGTAAGGTTGCGCCATAGGTAAATAAAGAAGCAGAAGGGTATCCATGTATCCTTCGCATGGACTAAAGCCAGAAGTTATTCTGAATTCAGAGACGAGATGACATGGTCTCGTGGAGATAGACAGGGGTGACACTTGCATATTGATAATAGTATTGATGGACATACTATTTCTGTTTTGGTTGATCTTGGATCGATTCCCGGTTATATCGCCCTTGGATTTGTTGAGATGTGCACTTTGAAGAAGTCAAAGTATAGAAGGTCGTTGTTAGTTCAACTAGCCACTAGAACTAAGGAAAAGGTCAATGAGGTGGTAAGGGAATGTCCATTGGTTATGAATGGTCAAGTCACTTATGAAGATCTGAATGTTCCCCCATCTGGTTCTTATGACATTCTGATGAGAATGGATTGGTTAGAAGCACATAGAGAAAAAAAAAGGGCTTGATTGTTACAACAAGACCTTTTGCGTGCTTGGATGAAGAAGGCAACCTAAGGGTTGTGAAAGGCGTTCTAAAAGTGATCTCTAGTAGGCAGAGTGCAAAAATGCAGCCAAACAAGTTATGTGGGATTGGTTGCAAAGTATGTGCAGCTCATGTTTTGGAGGAAGCATAGAATGATACTCCTAGGTTGGAGGGATTTCATATGTTACCGGAATTCAGGAATGTTTTCCTAATGAAGTTCCAGGGATTCCTCCAAAGAAGGGTGTTGATCCCATGATTAAACTTGTAGCAAGTAAAGTACCAATGTTTGAGACACCCTGCAGGGTGAGTACACCAGACTTGCTAGAGCTGATGATGCAACCGCAAGAGCTGTGGGAAAGGAAGTATGTCAGGCCAAGTGTGTTCCAGTGGGGAGCACCAGTTTGGTTCGAGAAAGAGAATGGTGATACACTCTGAGTGTGTATTGGTTCAGGTAGCTAAATAGGGTAGTCATTGTGAAGAACGAGTATCCTTTGACTAGGATCAATGAACTCTTTGACCAACTGAGAGAATCAAAAGGTTTTTTCCGAGCTTGACTTGGGGTCTGGTGACCATCAGGTAAGAGCCAAGGATGGAAATGTTCACAAGACAACCTCCAAAGCAAGGTATGGTTTTTATGAATTGTAGTGGTACCATTTGGTTTCACAAGTACACCAACTACATTCATATGCCTCATGAATAATGGTTTCAGTAAGTATCTGGATAGGCTTGTTCTTATTTTCCTCGATATCATTCTTATTTATTTTGCGAATGAGGAAGAACACGTGAAACATTTGAGGCTAACCTTGGAAGTGCTCAGGAAGCATAAGTTGTATGCAGGTTTGAGAAAATGTGACTTTTATGAAGATATAATTCATTATTTGGGTCACATTATCTCAGATAGAGGAATATCTGGAGACCCTGAAAAGATTGAGGCCATGATGATTCGACCTACTTCAAGAAAGCTAACAAATGTAATTTCTTCTGTGGGACTTGCAGGACATTGTAGGAAGTTCACTGAAGGATAATCTATAGGTAAAGTGGAGCCAAGGTATAGGCTGGAGAGGCCTGCAAGTGAACTTATAGTTCCATGGAGAAATGGACCTTGTGTGTATGGGCATACATTTGAGGACTTCCTGAAGACTTAGGTAGAATGACCTGAGCAGAGCAGCATGGTTTTGCCCGTTGAAACCCAGGGAAGGAAGCTGCTAGGTGCCATGAGAAGGGTCTCATGAATGTAAACAGGTTTTGAAACTTCAAATTGCAAGTTTTTTCTGTTGATTATAGGAGACTGTGATCTCCTGTGATGGTTTTGAATCATGCTAACCATGAATATGCTTGTCTTGCATTGCTTGATGTTTGAGGTTTCCTGTTGCTAACTATGACTGTTTGGATGATTTAAAATTGGTGTCAGGATGACATGTTGCATGTGGATGTCCAGGTTATGGGAAGCATGTGTAAGCAAGGGATAAGTACTCCCACTTGCAAAAGCCAAACAATATCAAGATGACCTCATGGTTGCAAAAATTTGATTTTCTGCAGGAAGCAGAATTGTGGATTCATATTTTTATTTGACTATCAACGTTATTTATTGTTTGATATTTGGGAAATCATGTATGCATGAAATAGATTTGGAAATATATGATTAAATTTTTATGACAACATCTCATATAAACTGCATGCTTGTATGTAACGCAGGTGAGATGATGAAAGTGTGTACCAGATGTACATGGTTCCTCAGAGGGATGTACGAGGTGTACATAGCTTCTCGAAGGGATGTGTTTGGAATAGGTTTGGAAACTTATAATTGCAATTATTTTTATGATGACATCTCATATAAACTGCATGCTTGTATGTAACACAAGTGAGATAATGAAAATATGTACTGGATGTACATGGTTCCACAGAGGGATGTATGAAACGTACATAGCTTCTCGAAGGGGTGCGTTTGGAATAGGTTTGGAAACCTATAACTACAATTTCATGATGAAATCTGATGTAAACTGTATGTCTATATGTAACGCATGTGAGGCAATGAAAACATGTACATGGAGTACACTGGTCCTCTGGAAGGATGTACTTGGGTACATAGCTTCTCCCCCCTGCCAGCAAGGCACCGGTATGCATCACTGGGGACGCCCAGGGTGTAAGACATCCAGTTAGGCTTCTCTTCGCACACATTCACGCCATAAGGGGACTGTCATGAGAGTGGGGGCTCCGTGAAGAGAATAACCCCTAGGTATTATGATGTCTGGAAGGGAAGCGGCTGAGCATTGGTAAGCACTTGGAGGAGGTGTTGGGATCTTAAGCTAGAGCTGTTATTGAGCACCCAGAAGGTGTTAGGCTCTAAAGCGGGGCTGAACGGATATCGGTTGAGAGATGTTATACATATAAGTATTGGATTACTTGGAAAATCCTGGTTGACTTTCTGTAATTGCACATGTGCATAATGATTCAACTAATATTTTTGAAAAATCTTATTAAGAAATAAATCCTATGAAAATGAATCTGACATGTGAATTAATCTGTTATGGTGCCTGGAAAGAAAGCACCTCAGCATTGGTGAGCATTGGAAGTGGTGCTAGACCCGTAAACCAGAGCTGCCATTGAGCACCCAAGGAGGTGTTAGGATCTGAAGCGGAGATGACCGGATCTCGGTTTGGAGATGCTATGCATATAAGTATTCGAGTTACTTATCAAACTTCTGTTATTATTGATTTTATTTAGATATACATGAGCATATGATGCCACCATGGTTTTGAAAATCTTGTTATAGATTGCATCCTATCGGAATGAATCTAACATATGAATTGAATTCATTTTGGTGTTCTGGAAGGAAGCACCTGAGCTTGTTTAGCACCTAGAGGAGGTGCAGGCTCTTGGGCAGAACTGTTATTGAAGCACCGAAGAGATGTTGGGCTCAAGAACGGAGTTGTCAAACATCAGTTGTAAGGTATTTTCAGGTGATTCGAGGTTTAAAGAAATTTGGCTACCCTTTAATGCACACCTGGGTATGGGGTGGGGCAGGGTTGTGATTGCCATGGTTGTGTAAAGCCAAGTCAGACACCTGTGGAACCAAAATAAGATGCTTACATAGATAAGTATTTGGTTCCCTGGGCATATTTTTGTTGATTTTTTATCAATATATATGTGCATGTGATTCATCTATGATTTTAGAGAATCTTATGAATACTGACATGGAAATTGACTCATTGCTTGTGGCTTGAGCATAGGTATTGTTGGTTGCCAAAGGCATTGGAAATGTTCCAAGTTGAGGAGAAGGATTCTCCAAGACCAGAAAAATATCCTGCGGTGTATGCTGATGCATGCAAGCAAGGATTTGGAAGAGATCCAGATCATGCCATTGAACAAACAAAGGTTTAGAGGAAGCACTACGGTCCTGAAGAGGCTACATGGAAACTGGAAGATGCCATGTGACTGGCACACCGTTTTTGGTTCAATTTTGCAGAGCACTGAGGGTGGTGCCACTGTAGCAATTGTTCAATTTTTGTAAAGCACTAAGGACAGTGCTATTGAAGAGGTAGGGGAATGTAACACCCCGGTTTTGACCCCGTGGTATTTAATTGCATATGATGTGAATATTGTATTAAATCATGGTGTGGAGCTCAAGGCTAAGGCCCCACCATGGGTTTAGTGTCTGATGTTTTCGGCGATTAAAATCGATGCCGATGGTTTATGTGCTAGCCAGGCACAATGTGTTTTGAGACATCATGTAAAATGCAAATTAATAAAATACCACAACTAGATATGCGTCGCAACGTTAAAGAGATGGGGGCATGATTTCACAAGGAATAGGGAGGGGTAATTATTCAACCTTGATCCATTGGGGAAAATCCAAATGTCTAAGGTAAAACCCATAGAGTGGTCAACTACCCATTTTTGTCTTTTGTGTCTAATCACCTCTAGGTTGGTGGAGAAAGTTATTTCCTTGGAATGGGGAAGGTATGGAGGTCAAAATTCGAATTTGGGAGGTCACCCATTTTTGGAAAGTGTGTTTTTGACTTGTGGGGCAAGTAAATGCTTGGGAAGGCATGCCCAAGACATTATGCACCCATGCCTTTCATTTCCTCACCCATTCCATTCAGGTGGAAGCTCTCTCAAGCAGCATCAGGAGGACGGAGCTCTCTCCCTCACGTTTGGATGTCGTTTCTCCATTTCAGCATGCCCAGAAATTGGTTTGGGGTTTTTTCGAGTGAATGTGCAACAATGATGGATGATTCAGGGGTTTCTAAGGGGCGTTTTGTCCTCCTCACGCAGTAGGAGCTGCCTGAGTACATACCTCCACATTTTTATGTTGGTTCTTTATTTTTGCATACCCAGATTTTCGTTTGTGGAGTTGTGTAGAGAATGGGAAAAGGAGGCCCGCAATTTGGGCATGGATGGGCGTTGTATCAGCCTCTACAATGCCTAGAAATGTTTGTGAGACCGGATTTTACTCACAGGGTGTTTTTCCCCAATTTTTACCAATTTGTTCATGGTTGCAAAACCAGTTTTGGTTTGTTGTGCATTTTCCATCACATGGGCAGTCGTTTCTTTCAATTTCCCCATACTAGGAATTCATTTTTGTAAAGATCGATGGGTGGGTTCCCTCCCCCACGATTTAGATGCATTTCCCCGTTGTTTCCAATCTGGAAAACATTTTGTGGTAAGGCCCGGCGAGTGGAAGAAGAGACCCACATTTTCTTAGGTGTTGATGAGTCTGTTTTGTCCACGTTAGGGCCAAGACATCCCTGGAAATCGAAATGACTGTCAGGGGGTTGTTTTACCCTTGTTTCTTTTTTCGTTTTGGTTCCCTGGAACGTTCTGTTCATACCCAACGGTTGTGTATGATTGTGTTTGATTAAATGGGTTGACTGTGTGTTTGATGCAAGCGTGGCTTGGCTGGAAATGTCCAAGGAACCCATGTATTGTTGGGTAGTTGACTTAGCAGTCTGTAAAACTCAATTTCCTATTAGCTTGGTTGGGCAGTCTGTGAAACCCAACGGTGTGTTGGCTTGACTATGGATGATTTGGTTTTGGGCTATGTGTGAGCTTGTTATCTCATTAGTTCCTTGTGGAATCATGCCCAGCTCAGGGGTGGCAGTGATGCTGAGAGATTGCTGAGCACGTTGGCCTATGGTTGGTTGGAACATTACAGCGACGTAGCTAGTTGCGGGCCAACTTATTTTACAGATAGGTATTCTCTTGTATTTAACTTGGTAAATGTATTTCCATCGTAGATTATCATGAACATGTTAAATGCTTGAACATGATGAACATTGCTTGTTTTAATGAGTATGAACAGCATGTATGTGTTGAATGAAGTGTATGCTTCCGCTGTAGATTGAATGGTTTACGCATCTATGTATGTATTTATGATCAATGCATTTTTATTATTATGTTTTAATGTTCATGGGGCTATTTCTCCTGATTGACAGCAACGGTGCATTGGTCGCAACCTCTCCATCGTCGGTATGAGGGGTGGGGACGTGACAGAGTCCATCTTTGCAACTAGTGCAAAGGTCTCATTGCAGTCAATTACTTTGACTTGGGAGAAGCCCTTGGCCACTAACCTTGCCTTATACTTTAGAGGAGAACCATCAGCAACAAATTTAGTTTTGAAACCCACTTACACTTGACTAGTTTTCTCCCTAGGGGGAGAATGACTAGATCCCATGTGTCATTCTTTTGGAGTGAATGAAATTCCTCCTTCATGGTTGTTTTCCATATTGGGTCTTCACATGCATCTTCATATGTCTTTGGATTAGATTCAACAATTAGAAAACACTTATCAATAAAGAAATGATCCTTGACAGAAAGGGCACTCTCGAACTGAGATCTAGTCCTCCTAGAATCTCTAAGATTCCCACCTAGTTCCCTAGTTGCTTTGATGGTCTTTGTTTCCCAATTTGGCCTTGTGAGTTTGTTTGGATTTGCAATTAAATCATCGTTATCAGACATAGCAGAATCATAAAGTTCATTAGTTCCTTCACTTACAATCAAAGGTGAAGGAGGTGAGGAGGACTCTCCAATTTCTGTTGCTATCATAGGCTCTTCTTCGAACTGAACAATCCTTTCAATGAAGGATTTTTGAGTGATCATGTTGATTAGCTTGTACCCTTTGGAATATTCAAAATACCCAACAAATAGGTACTCTTGGCTTTGAGGTTCCAAAGCCCTCCTTTTATATAGTGGAATTCTAGCCCATGCTCTTGAGCCAAAAATCCTGAAATGAGACACATATGGTTTGTGCCCACTCCAAGCTTCAAAAGGAGTAACTCCATCAAGATGCTTGTGAGGCACCCTATTCATGATGTAGGATGAATATCTTATAGATTCAACCCAAAACTTTGGTGGAAAAGTCTTAGACTCCAACATACAAGTAGCCATCTCCTTGAGGCTTCTATTCTTCCTCTAAGACACATCATTCTGCTAAGGTGTGTAGGGAATAGAGTGATGCATCTGGATAATTGCATCTTCACAATAATTAATAAACTCAGACTTGACATATTCACCACCATTATCAGATCTGAGGATCTTGAGTCTCCTCCCAGGTTGGTTCTCAATCAAGGCCTTGAAAAGCTTGAAGTGGTAAAAAACTTCAGACTTGACTTTAAGGAAATAAACCCAACAATACCTGAAAAATTCATCTATGAAGGTGAGGACATACTTGGATTGACTCATGGAAATATGAGGGAAGGTGCCAACAATATCACTGTGGATGAGCTCAAGAGATGCTGAGGTTCGCTCATGACTGACTCTCTCATACTTATGCTCTGTGTGTTTTCCTAGAATGCAACCTAGACAGACTCCTTTGGAAAAGTTTATCTTTGGAAATCCTGATATTGTATCTTTTTCACACAAATATAAAAGGTATTTATAGTTTAGATGACCAAACCTCTCATGCCAAAGTTTGCTTGCTTCATTGGCATGGGTGAGGAGAGAAGAGGGGTTAGAGAAAGGCATGAAGTGTGAGAACCTATAGAATTTTGAACCATGATCTACAAGACCTTTAGCAATGACTCTACCATTAGAAATAACATAGGTTTTAACTTCATTGGGAGAGAAAACAACCTTCTTAAGAGACCTAGTGTGGGCCACTTAGTATACTGACAAGAGATTGGCAGTAAGACCTGGGACATACAAAACATTATTGAAGGAAACATGGTCAAAATCAATGCTACATTTACCCTTGCTTTTAGTTTCTGAGTTATCTCCCACCAAAATCGTAGGACCCTTTGAATCATCAAGAGATGAGAAGGCTTCCTTTTTTGAAACCATGTGCCTAGAAGCTCCACAATCTATGATAAAGGAAGGAGATCTTACAGTGCTTACAACCAGTGGATCCTCCTTCCTTCTTGTTTGCACCACTAGGGAGGGAGATGTTGTTATTCTCCAGGATTTGAGTCACCATATCTATCTAATTCTTCATGCAAGAGCTCTCAAGATGAAATCCCTTACCACAGTATGTGCACTTTCTACCTTCACCTTTACCTTTCTTCTTATGAAATTTCTTCTTCTTGGAGTTTGAGGACTCCTATTAAGACTTGGACTTGTCTCCTTCTTTATCTGGAGGCTTATTAGCCTTCTTCTTATCTTTGGAATTCACCTTGAAATCTCCAGCAACCAAAGCTTTATCTTTGGAAGGTTTGATGGTTCCCATCAAGACCAATTTGTCTTGCTCCTGAGTCAAGGATTCCATGAAATCCGCTAGTGAAGGCATATTCCAAATTCGATCTATCAACTTGGAGGCATGGAAGGTCGAAAAAAATACTAAGTAATCGGGGCCAAGCTTCAAAAGGATGGCCAAGATTAGTTTTTTATCTTCTTTGTCAATGACACATTGTTTTAGCTGCAAAACAAGTGATTTGAATTTTGAGAAGTAGAATTGCAAGGATTCAAAGTTGCTTGGACTCAATGCTATCAGCTCATTCTCCAGCTGGTAACATCTCATCTTATCTATCTTTCCAAACAAATCTTGAAGTTTCTCCCATACTTCATTCGGTGATGTAAGACCATCAAGATGAAATAGAAGGTCCTGGAAATGCTGAGACATAATAGACCATACGCCTCATCTCTCCTATTATGCCATTCTATATTCTATGTTGATGCATTAGGCTCGACTTCATTTTCCATAGTCACTTTGAAGAGGCCATTACTCCTCATCATAATCTCCATCCTCACCTTCCATTCGAAGTAATTTAATGGAGTCAAGATGATTGGTTGAGATTGATCCATTCTTCAGCAACTGTGCCCTCTGACCAGACAGTCTATGCTCTTAGTGAGTGATTTCGACCCTGTAAAAGAAAATTGAAGAGGAGAACAATCAAGCTACTAAGGCTCTAATACCATGTGGAAATTTATCCGAGGTTTAGAACAATTGAACTCACAAAATTGCTTGAAAATATGCAAGAAAAACTCAAGAAGGAGACTGAATATGTGATAATCCACAAACTATAGATGATATTAATTTACACTATCCATCATTAAATAGATGTAGGCTGCTCATGCAATAGATACTCCAAGGATTCGAAAGAATTAGGTTTCTATTTGAATTAGTACAAAAGTAGGCTTACTAAACTAGTCAAAATCCCCCATAGGTGCATAAAGCACTTTCCAAATCAGTCAAGATGCTCACGAATTTGCTGAATGAGTGTGTAAAACTCATAAGTGATGGAAAGTTGACTTTATCATTCTTTTAGATGAATAAAAAAAGGGAGGTGAGTTGGTGCAAAAAATAAGGCAGTCTACCTTAAAACTAGCTTTAGATTTTGCCTTAAAACTGCAAAAAAAGCTGGGAACTCTGGATAAGGCAGTAATGCGCAGTTTCTATTTTGGGTATTCTGTAGATTGGCATAATATTATCCAAAATCTTTCTAACTCGCTCCATGAGGCAGTTTTGGCAAGTTTGACCACAAAAATGGAATTGGGTGCAAACTAGCTAGAGTAGGACCTAGGAATTAATAAAAAAGATTAATTATTTTACCCTAAGTCTTGGGATAGGTTTTTATTTGTAATGAACAGAAATAAAGATAATAATTAAATAATTAAATGGAGTGAAATAACTATTCTCTCATACAATAATATTCACCAAAAGACTTGGTAAATCAAATGATCCATAATAATATATATATTGATGATAGGATAAAAGATGATAGGGTATTATAAACATAGCTCGCCTTTAATATGGCTTGAGCGTTCATAATGAAGGGTTATGTCCCTTCACATTAATAGCTAACTACTACAATAATTTAACAATTATTTAATTATTTAATTATTATCTTTATTAATGTCTGTTACATTGCCACTCTCTTAGAAAGGCTTTGTCCTCAAAGCCTTATAATGTTGTCGCATCGTTCCTTGTGACGTCGTAGCTGACGAAACATGTCGATATGAACTACTAAGTGTAGAGCATAACTTCTGATATGTTGACGGATCGATCCATCCCAAATTGATATGTTGTGGACTATTGGGATTCCCTACTGACCTGTCGTAGGGAGCTTTGATCGTTTTAATACCATTATGTGTCGACAGTTCCCACTTTTTACCATATTGATGTTTATGGTTGGGGTGTTGATAGGGAATTTTTACAATGTCATTTTCTTTTATGAGTGTCTTCTTTTGAGCATTGATTTGAGTTGGAAGTTGTATTTTTGCTCCTTGATGTTTTAAGGTTTCATTATGTATCTTTGTCTACTTGTTTTCTAACTACATGTTATCATTTTGAAAGTTCTTAATCAATTCTACCTTCGATTTGCTATCATCCTCATACTTCTTAAGTTGTTCCTTAAGATCTTCGTTATGACTTCTGATGTAGCTATTTTCTTCCTGCTTTTCTAGAAGTTTTCCTTCAATGTCTTCCGTAGATTGTTCTGTCTTCTGACTATTTTTCAACTTCTTAATTTTTGTGACTAGTGTTTTGTTATGATTTCTTAATCTAGAAATTTCTTCAGAATTGTTGGATACTGTTTTATTACTCCTTGCGATCTCCAACTTGTGTTCCCTTTTAGAGTTGCTATTTTGTTGTTGAAGAACTTTTATCTGTTGTCGATATTGGTCGACCACTGATTCTTGATCTTCTAATTTCTGTCGTATGTGCGTCAGTTCTTCATATTTGTCGTTAACGATTTTGTTCAAGCGTATTATTTCTACTTCGTAATCACTTATTTCTTTCTTTATCTCTTGATTTGTTAGTCTCTGATTGAAATCACTTTTATCTTTTAATTTCTCAATCTGGGCAGACAATTTTTCCATATGATTTTTCTAGTCGAAATTTTTTTGTTCCTTGAGCTCTTTTTGCATCTTATGTAATTTAATCATTACTTCCAATTTCGTATTCATGTCCCGTAATTCTTCATTGTCTCTTTGATAATGCTTTAACTTGGCTTCTAATTTCTCTATTTGTAGTCGCAAACCAGATTCCATGATCTCTGATTTTTTCGACACTAGATGGTCGTCTGGACTATAGATTGTCGTCGATTTTTTATTTTGTTTTCCTTTGACTAATTGGTCTTTTTCTTTAGGTTAAATAACTCTTTTTTTCCAAAAATAATATTATAAATAATAATTATTATAATTTTCTTTTTATAATAATAATTATTAATTAATAATATTATTATATTAATGTTTTATAAACTATATATATATATAGTTTAATATATAGTTTTTTTTAATAATAATTAATTATTATATAATAATAATAATAATAAAATTATTATTTAATATAATAAAACAATTTAAAATATTATAATTGCAATATATTATAAATATAATATTTGAATATAGTTGATATTATAATATTTTTCTGTTTTTGTTTTTTTTTGGCACGTCGTGGATGACAGTGGGGTGAGGATGGCCGTTGTGGGTGGTGGTGGAGGGCGACGGAAGAATGAATGGGGAGTGCGCAGGGAAGTTGGACGGCGAAGGATGAGGAGTGGGGAGGCGGCGAGGCAGGGAAGAGGTGGTGAAGGGAGCAACGAAGGTGGTAGAGGGAGCAGGGTGGTAGGTGGTCAGTGTGGAGGTGCACAGAAGGGACGCACAGGGATGGAAGGAGTGCGCAAGGAGTGGGAGAGAGTGTGCAGAGGGAGAACACAGAGCAGGCGGTGGAGAGACACAGAGGGAGAATGCTGAGCAGATGGGAAGGTGGTGCAGTGGGAAGAGTTGAGGAAGGCGACAATGTGGTGGAAGGCGGATGCGTACTAAAAAAAACTCTGAAAATACGTAGACAAAATCTGAAATTTTGGCTAAAAGAGAGAATGAGCACAATCTTGAGAAAGAGTTGGCTCTAATACCAAATGGAGCAAAATAACTATTCGCTCATACAATAATATTCACCAAAAGACTTGGTAAATCAAATGAGCCATAATAATATATATATTGATGATAGGATAAAAGATGATAGGGTATTACAAACATAGCTCGCCTTTAAAATGGCTTGAGTGTTCATAATGAAGGGTTATGTCCCTTCACATTAATAGGTAACTACTATAATAATTTAACAATTATTTAATTATTTAATTATTATCTTTATTTATGTTCATTACATGATTATTCCAACAAGAACTGTATGGTATTAAATGACGATTGGGACACCTCTTTGCATTTCAATTTAGCAGATCCTTTGCCCAAAATTAATGTATGGAGAAGCAATGCTCGGAATAGGAGTCTTATGATGATGGATAGCGAGAATGTTATCATTGGGATGTTCAGATCAACCACAAAGAATCAAACTACTCTCTCGTTGGGATGACTCACGGGATGGTTTGTCCGGTTGGAGAGAAATCCATACACCTCAGCATCTGGAGTGCAACATCCTCGAGTAAAAAGGTTTTTGGTCAAGGAAAAGACTCTGGCAAAGAGGAAAAGGAGGATCATGCGATCTGGAAGCAATCCCGCATTGAGAGAAAAAGGAAGGAAAAAACAAATATGTTGCCTCTACCTTGATAACTCAATCAAAAACAAAAAATTAGTCTCCTCTCCCTGGCTCTAGCAAATTTCAACAACAACAATACTCTGAGCTTCGTGAGCATACATACAAGTTATAATAAAGAGAATATTAACTGCAAGCTGCGACTTGGCATTGGGATAAAATGCAAGGCAGTTGGGAACCAATTAGAGAGAACTAGGGAAACAATTGAAACGCTCATGGATAATCTAACCACGACTCAAAACTGTATGAGGCAACAAGCAGATCAACATAAAACAAAAAGAGAATTTGAATAAGGGGACTTGGTGTTCGTAAAACTCCAACCTTATAAACAATTATCTCTTAAACAAGGAGGAGAAAACAAGTTGGCCCCAAAATTCCATGGGCCTTACTAGAATAATAAGAAGATTAGTCAAGTAGTGTATGAATTAGACTCACCTGATAAAAGTCATATCCACAATGTCTTCCATGTGTCTTGTCTCAAAAAAATGTTAGGATGAGAACAATCAGTGCAAACAATACTCCCTATGCTAGATGACGAAGGAAGGATAATTTTTTAACCCGAGGCGATCATTGCTACTAGAGAAAAAATCTTCGCTCTTGGATAATCAAAGAATACCTTATGAAGTGGAAAAAAAATTCTGATGAAGATGTGTCACAGGAGACATAACATTTTCATCAACACATTCGTCCTTACCCTTGCTTCGAGGACAAAGCATGTTTTAAGGCAAAGGCAATGTATTGAACATAATAATAATAATGATAATAATAATACTAATTACATATAAATACATAACCCTTTAATGAAAGGGTGTAAGATAGCCTATATAATGGCCAAGTATTGTATTTCTCAATCATCATCCAATAAATATCATTTTTATCAAATTCTAGGTTTTTTTTTCTCGAGTAATTGTTGGTTTCAGAAGTTTTACCACTTCATGTGAGAATAGTTATCAATAAAAGAAACATAGTAAACATACCTGCTTAGAGAAGTGGATGACATTGACCCACATACATCTGAGTGAACAATGTCCAAGCACTGTCCAAGATCCCTTCCTCCTTACTATTGCTGCTTGGAAATGTATTCTTTGTATTCTTTCCTTATGCACATCCCTTGAAAACTCCTTCATGATCAATATGGATCTCTGGTAAACCTGTTACTACCTTGCTCACATTTGCAAATGCTTTGTAATTTACATGAATCTATGCCACAAATCACATGGTTTTATGGTGCTAGCTGTCAGGGTTGAATCTGAGTGTCTTTTTAACTTGTAGAGTCCTCCTTCTTCAATCCCAATCACAACTACATCATATATTGTCTTTTCTTTTGGCCACATGAGGACTTATCCATCTACAAAAGCAACTCTGAAAACTTTCTTATTTAAGGTTGAGATAGAAAGGAGATTTTTTTTCAAACCTGGGACATATAAGACTTCCTTCATCGTCATGGACTTTATGGAATCCAACTTACAAGAGGATTCTCCCATTCCTTTAATGGGATACTAATAATCCTCTCCAAGCTTCACTTTGTGTGGAGAGTATTTCTGAATAAGAAATGAGAGGGAGTCTTTGTAACTTGTCATATGTTTGGAGGCACCACTGTCTACGAGTCAAGTGTCACTTCTATGTGAGACTAAACCCATGAGTGCTGAAATTAAGACATATTCTTCACTGGAGTCTTCATCTTCATCGACCTTCTCTTCAACTAGGTCATCATATTTGATTGCATGGGCATGAAACTTCTTGTTTCTTTTCTTGAATTGCTCTCCTTTGAGGGGACAACTCCTTGGAATGTGTCCCATCTTGTGTAGGTGAAACATTCAAAGGATGAGAAATCTCTTTTGGGCCTTGTGTTCCTGATAGCAGCTAGACGAACAGTAAACGATTTACTTTGTATAAAAATTGAATAGTGCGGAGCTAGTATCCAAACACTCTCTCTCCCCTCTCCTCTCCCCTCTCTCTCTCCCCTCTCTCCCCCTCTCTCCCCCCCCTCTCTNGAAGTTAACTTTGCACTCAGTCACTATTTATTACACTCTGATCTACGGTGTAAAATCATTTGACTTTCTTATAGCAAATTCACCGTCCATATTAAATCGTGGTCATTCCTTGGTCAATCCAACAGAATGAAACCCTGGAAATGTTTTACCCTCTGTTTGATCTTGATGGTGAAAGCCTCCAGGAAATCTTGCATTAAGCGCTAGGGCTTTTCTTGAGAGCTTGATCCAGACAGTACCAAGACCAATGATGGAGTTCGTTTTTCTATCACTTTAACCCACTCAAAATGAAGATTATATCAACAGGAAATGGTTATCTGGAACCAAATACATTCATGAAAACATACAGAGTATGATTGCTCTATTTCCTTATTCCAACAACTATTCATGCTCTATGAATGACGACTCAATAAGGATCTTTGCTCATCATGCCAACGATAACTTCAGTTTTCACGCGCAGTCTCTTACTTGTCAGGTATTACATGCACAAGGGTAGCCATTCAAAGGTTCTTATCATTCATCAATATTGATCAGTCAATCACATAACCAAATGCAAAAGAACACCAATACATCATATGATGAATCTGCTTTCCATTAAAACAACAAAACTGTACATGCATGATCAAAAAGTCTGATCCTACTCTATCTATGGCCTGCTACATATTTTAATGGCCATCCCCACTTAACTCTTTTTTTCCCCGAGTTGTGGCCCTCGGCTTACAAAAAAAACTCCTCCTTCAAAACAGAGTCCCCCTTAAGTCTTTAACCAAACTCCTAAAAACCTGTACTCGACTCCTATATTCAAGCAATTAATTCTAATAATAGAATTCATCCTCAATCTTTCTTAATGAAGCACTCCTAATTATTTTGAGCCCGCTTCAATTGATGCCACTAATTGTTGACAAATTTACATAATCCATTTAACTCATAGACACCTGATTCTACAACTCATCAACCTAATAATTATCTTTGAATGCTCTCACGAGTCATCCCACTAGACTAGGCATTAGTTCCATAACTCATTCTTCATTGACACCTATCTAGTTCTAGAATCTTATATCCCTATGCTTACTTGTTAACTAGACATTTTTACAAGAGAATTTTTTTAACAATAGTTTTACAGTTGACCCTCCTTGGGTTGATGTCTATATCTAAAGTTCTAACTAAACACTTGCGCTTGACCTTGGAAGCCAATGCTCCTGCATCAGACTCCCAAAGTAGAAAGAAGACATGATCACCTGATCATGTGTCCTTAATCTTCATCTTCCCTGGATCCCAAACTTTAGTTTGTTGTTGTCCATAAGCTGCATCAACTCCATCATTATTCAGATGTAATCATCCAGGCTTCCATACTTTGTATTGTAGTGCTCCGATGTCTCTACCTTCAATATTATTCACTTCCCAGTAGACTTCTTGCTTCATTTGGCTGTAGCTTTCCTTAGGCATCTACATTAATTTCCAAAGTTCATTTATGGAACCTTTCAATTCAGACTGTTGCTGCAAACAACTCTTGTTTTCTACACTATGCCACTACACTTTGCTGCATTTTTTCCATTCATCTCTAAACTGTTGAACTTTTTTTTAACTTTTCTTCATCCAATTTCTGTTTTTACTTTCAGAATTGCTTCAAATACTGCCCCAGAAATTGCTCTGGGTATTTCTCTAGACACTACTCCTGATACTGCTTCCACCATTACTTCCTGTATGCTTTGATAAGCATCTCCCTCTGCAATATCCTTCTCATGATATCTGCCTGCAAATTTACTTTCAAAAAGTAACTTGTTTTCCAATTTTTTGATTGCAGCAACATAGTCAATCAATCCTTCTTGCATACTAGTTAACACATCATAGAGCTGTGAACCAATATCTACTCTTGTCTCTCTTACAACATGATACACTTCGCCTTTATTTACTACAACGTCTTCCTCTTGTTCAAATGCTTTCAGCAAGCATTTCAGCCATTCATTTACTATTTGATTTCCTTCAAGTACTTCTTCAGCATGCTGTATTTATGTGTCAGCAAAACTCCCCTCTGCCTCTATCTTAACAATCATCAGTAATTGCCTTTCAATTCTCTGACTATTTCTGATAGTCAATTCAGTCTTTTCAAACATTGTATCTTCATATTTGACAGCTTCCTCGTCATTATGCTTTTCTTGGTAACTTTCAATCTTCTTCAATTCTAAAACTGACTCTCCTTCACCTTGAGACATGTCTATCTCATCTTCATTCAAATTCAATTGTACCTTTAGAATGTTACTTTTTTGCCTTGCTAGTCTATCTTCCATAAGACTCAGCTCATTCCATAATTCAGTTATCTCACATGGCATTTCTGCTAAAAACTTTGTACAGTCTTTACAATCCTCTTCTTTGTCACTAAACCAGTCCTCCTGTAACACTACTTCCTCTTCCTTCATCATAATAGTATTATGATTTCCTACTACTGTGACAACTCTAGAGGTCTGTCTCATAGTCTTCTCTTGGCCATTCAAACAAGCCAATTGTTCCCTGTCCTCAACAACGACATGTTGTTTCATACGATACATGACTGTCTCATCTTCCCTCAGAGATGTTGTCCTTATTAAGCAAGAAATATATGGATTTCTTTTGCTACAACAGCTCTTCTTGGTCTTCATCATAAAGGATCTCTTCATCATACTTTGTTTGACAATCTTCCACTTCATTTAAGATAGCTCCAAGAGATGGATTGCCTCTTGCAACATTGCCTTTCTCCTTAGCTTCCTCAAGCATAACATATGAATGCTTTCTATCCTCCTTTGTCTCTTTCAGTTCTTGACCATCATCATATGCCAAGTCTTCCTTGTTTTCAGCTTGCACAATAAGCTGGAAACCATTACTTTCACTCAGTTGTGTATGTGCATGTACATGAGACTTAGTTGTCCCATTTTCTTCCAAAACAGAATTCAGATTCTCTCCCTCTCCATCATTGTTTATGACAATGCTAGCAAATCGTCTTTCCTCATTCTTTGTACCTCCAAGCACACACAAAATATCAGTTTCAAAACATTGAGACCTCTTGGTCTCACTTGAAGCTTCAGTCTTCAAGACTTCTCGTAGACACTCTCTTGTCTTGAGTATCTCTTCCTTCCACTGAGCATTCATCAATTGCTCTTTTCTCTTTTGTAGCTTATGCCACTTCAACTTATTTCTCATTACATAACCATACCTATGCTATTCTCTGCTTCTTAGTACTAGCTCCATTAATGAATCCAAACAGATTCTTATCTCTGCTTTCTCCCTATCATACTCTTCATCACTCATCTGCTTCCATATGCCATCTTCCTTGGCACTTTCCTTCCTCCCTTTGTGGATGCCTCTTGAACCTTTGCTATGACTCTTAATAGTCATCTTCTTGAGTTTCTTTCACTCCCTATGAGTTGCACTAGCCTCTGCAGTAACAGTTCTCCCTGCTACAACTTACCTCACCAAACCTCCTCTGTGCTTGGTCTTTTGGCAAGTATTGGTCCTCTTTCTAGAACCATCCTTAAGCACTTCTCTATGCTCCCTCTAGGCTTACTTCCACAGCTCATCTGCATAAGAACATAACTGTCCTCTTGTACTTCAATCCTCACTTGAAATACTAGGTTCTTGGCCACACTTCACTTCCACTTAGAAACCCTCACTAGTTTCCTTCATCATTGTCTTCAAGACTATGGCTCTTTGTTGATATGTCTTCTCTTATGTTGCTACTTCTTGCATGCAAACTCTTCTTCTTTACAAACTGTTACAAGTTTGTCTTCTTCCTTCATAAAAACACAACCTAGTTTTGATTTTCCCTTTCTCCTCCACATATGCAAGAAACTTTACTTATTCCTGCTCTTTCCAATCTGCATTTGGAATTTCAACAACATCTTCTTTCCTGTGATTTCTTTATCACTACCCTTTAGCAGAGTATTCTTCGCTTCCTCTTAAAAAAAACATTTAACTATTTCAGTTTAACATAATATGCCTTTATCAGATTTCAAAAACAAAATCAACAAGTTTACCATCTCGTCAAGCATGCTCTACCGCCTTGTAGTTTTTTAATTCCATTGGCTTGTCCATGCAATCCTCTTTTGCGCCTATTCGAACTCTCTGTTTGTCTACTTCCCTCACTTCTAGAATTTTAACTCTCTGAACTTCCCAATTCTACCCGACTGATGGTTGGAACTAAAATACTCAGTGTGCAAACTATCTCTGTGCAAGTTCATTTCCAGTCCTCTCCAAGGAAACTTCACTCGCTCTGATACCACTTGATAGCATCCAGACGAACAGTAAACGATTTACTTTGTATAAAAATTGAATAGTGCAGAGCTTGTATCCAAATGTTGAATCGACACACACACACACACACACACACACACATAGTTGACAGGCAAAAGGAAGTTAACTTCGCACTCAATCACTATTTATTGACCAAGGAATGACCACGATTTAATATGGAAGGTGAATTCACTATGAGAAAGTCAAATGATTTTACACCGTAGATCAGCCGAACAATAAACGATTTACTTTGTATAAAAATTGAATAGTGTAGAGCTTGTATCCAAACGTTGAATCGACACACACACACACACATATTTGACAGGCAAAAGGAAGTTAACTTTGCACTCAATCACTATTTATTAAACTCTGATCTACGGTGTAAAATCATTTGACTTTCTCATTGCGAATTCACCTTCCATATTAAATCGTGGTCATTCCTTAGTCAATCCAACGGAATGAAACCCTGGCAACGTTTTACCCTCTGTTTGATTTTGATGGTGAAAGCATCCAGGAAATCTTGCATTAAGTGCTAGGGATTTTCTTGAGAGCTCGATTCGGACGGTACCAAGACCGATGATGGAGTTGGTTTTTTTTTATCACTTTAACCCACTCAAAACGAAGATTATCTCAACAGGAAATGGTTATATGGAACCAAAATACATTCATGAAAACCCATAGAGTATGATTGCTCTGTTTCCTTATTCCAACAACTATTCATGCTCTTTGAATGACGGCTCAATAAGGATCTTTGCTCATCATGCCAACGACAACTTTAGTATTCACGCACAGTCTCTTACTTGTCATGTCTTACATGCACAAGGGTATCCATTCACATGTTACTTATCATTCATCAAGATTGATCAGTCAATCACACAACCAAATGCAAAAGAACACCAATACATCGTATGATGAACTTGCTTTCCACAGAAACAACAAAACTGTACATGCATAATCAAAAAGTCCGATCCTACTCTATCTATGGCCTGCTACATATCTCAATGGCCATCCCCATTGAACTCTTCCCCCCCCCCAAGTTTTGGCCCTCGGCTTACAAAAAAACTCCTCCTTCAAAACAATGTCCCCCTTAAGTCTTTAACCAAACTCCTAAAAACCTGTACTCAACTCCTATATTCAAGCAACTAATTCTAATAATAGAATTCATCCTCAATCTTTCTTAATGAAGCACTCCTAATTCTTTTGAGCGCACTTCAACTGATGCCACTAATTGTTGACACATTTACATAATCCATTTAACACATAGACACCTGATTCTACAACTCATCAACCTAATAATTCTCTTTGAATGCTCTCACGAGTCATCCCATTGGACTAGGCATTAGTTCCATAACTCATTCTTCATTGACACCTATCTAGTTCTAGAATCTTCTATCCCTATGCTTACTTGTTAACTAGACACTTTTAGAAGATAATGTTTTTAACAATAGTTTTACAGTTGACCCTCCTTGGGATGATGTCTATATCTAAAGGTCTAACTAAAAACTTGCACTTGACCTTGGAAACCAATGCTCCTACATCAGTTCCTTTGAAACCTTTGAGTTCTTCTAGGATATTGATCATGACCCTTTCTCTTATTCTTTCCTTTCTTTGTATGGGTTTCTAAGGCTTGATCTTCCTTGTCATTTAGCTTTTCTTCTCTATTTTCTATCATTCCTTCTTCTTGAATGCATTCCTCCCATAATCTATTGAACTTGGACAATTTTCTTCTAGCACATATTTCTCTGATGAAGGATTCCCAATCCCTTGGGAGACCATTCAAGGTGGTCATCACAATTTTTGCTTCTTCCACCATATCACTAATAGCTTCCAATTTTTCTTTGATATGATTTACTCTTGTGAAGTATGACTACATAGTCTCTGCCTTTTGAATCTTCACACCCTTGAGTTTATTTCTCATGGTCATTCTTTTGTTGATGTTCTTTCCTTCAAATAGATCGGATAGTGCATCGAACATTTCCTTTGGAGTCTTCTTTGAAGATACTTGAGGGGTCAAATGATCCTTGATGGAATCAACTATGATCCTCTTAGCCTTGACCATATCCTTCTTTTGTGTTGCTTTTGCTTCATCTCCTTCCGGTTCTTGAACTTCTTCTTTGATGTAGCCTTATAGGTCATGTTCTTCAAGGACGAGCATGACTCTATACTTCCATGCTTTGAAATTCTCATCTCTTTCAAGCTTTTCATCAAGCTCGGTACTATTTGTCATCTTTAATGAATGAGAACCTCAAATGGAAATATAGGAAGTAAAACTTACTAGTTCGAGGACTGCTTTTGGAACCTACTTTAGATTGACCTAGGGTTTGACAAGGAAACCCTAATTTTTCAACTATGGTCACTTGCAAATCTGATTAGAGGAAAAGATGCGCCTCCCTAAGGCGCATTAACTAGTGTCCTCCTTTTCTCGAATATGTGGACATAACTTTGAAAAATTTGATGCCCTAGTTTCTCCCGACAACTGTGGTAGGTCAAAAATTGAAAATCCAAAGAACCAAAAACTGTTTCGACAGAAAGATGCGCCCTCCTAGGGCAAGTTAGTTGCCCCTTCTTTTTCAATTGATATGTGGAGAGAGTTGCCCTGAATAACAAGCCCTAGATTGTTATACTGTTGGATAAGCTATTGCACAATGACTTCTTTTAGGTTGGCTTTAATACCATGTTAGAAGTTAGAAGATTTTATGCCAAAAACAAAAGGATCACTAAAATAATTATAAGCACAGTAGCACAAAGAGAACACAAAGATTTAACCTGGGAAACTCTCATGGGGGAGAAAATCCAACAAAACTTCCTTGATATAGAATCCTACCAAGTATAGTGGAAGACCCCAAGAATAAGGCTAGCTGCTCCATCTCTCTCACATGGATTGCTCCTCCTCTCTCTAGCGAACTTACTTGAGTGTTGAGTTTGTTCAAATGCGAGAGGCGTCTCATCTATTTATACTCATCAAATGAGTAGTCTAATAACCCAACATGGCCGACTTGTCTCTCCAACTAGGGTCGACTTGCCTTGGGAGACTCAAAACAACATTTATAAAATACTTTTGTGGGTACTATTGACCCGACTTACAACGAAGGTTTTTCCTCAAGACTTTTACATGACCAACTACATCAATGACATCTCCGAAGGAGGAATGCCATCTTCAAAGGGAGGAATAATAATAATACAATAAAAGTACAATAGAATATCTTCCAAAGTTACATTTCTTTAACAGAGGACACCATGACTATGGTTTCGTGGAGCTAGAATCACAAAATAAGCTTATATCCTTTATGGTAGTTGCTTTGCTTGATGTTAATGAAGTGAACAGACTCATAACAAGGTAATTTGAAGACTTTGTTTCCACTTTTAAAGACACAAATGAGCTTGACATGTTACAAGCGTCATATTGCTGCACTATAACATGCATAACAAAGTCATTGATGAGATTGTAGTTGAACATTGGATAGAAATATGGGGCATGTCACAAATCACGATTAGCATTATTATTAGGAGCATCTCAACGTTTAAAAGATATACATAAATACAACTACTTACCAAGTATATTATTGATTAAGAATTTGTTCCTCCCAACCCACTAATTGTACATCTCGAAATAAACTCCAAATGAGACGATCCACCCATTTCTACTTCCTACTATGATCTCATGAGCCACAACATTATGGAAAAAGGCCTCAACCATGGATTTTGCCTCCACCTTGCCCATACATGTTTTCTACAAGAAGCACCCCGACCATGGACTTTGTCTCCACCTTGCCCATACATGTTGCCTACAAGAAGCACCTTGACCATGGATTTTGCCTCCACCTTGCCCATACATGTTGCCTACAAAAAGCACCTCGACCATAGATTTTGCCTCCACCTTGCCCATACATGCTGCCTACAAGAAGCACCTCGACCATGAATTCCATGTACTACCAAAAATGAGGGAAGTGAAGTTACCATAGTTTGAAGAGATTTAAAAATGAATACCACGCATTAGTGGGTGCCATGTTTTTGTGAAAGGTGGTGAGTGAAATCAATGCATCAAGAGCAATCACATTAACTCTTCATTGCTCTCGATGCAATAAATGCAAAGAGGTGTGGCAAATTTTTTATATTTGTTTTTAAATTATTTATATTCTCTCACAAATAAGACCAAGACGAAGAAAACGAGTTGTCTAAAGAGGGGACTTGTTGACCTCTGTTCCGGCTAGTTTTTATCAGTTTTTTGCCACGAATCTTTACAGAATTTTCAGAACATTCAAAAACACTGCTAGATCTTATAGAGTGTGAGTGTTGGGGGTTTTTCTATCGTGTAATTTCATTTTAAGCTAAAAATCACCCAACAAACAACATAAATTACAGATTTTATAAATTAAATTCACCAAATTCCCGCAGAAAATCAACCTGAAAATAAAAAAATCCCCTCCTTAGAGAACTCCCCAAAAAAATATGGAATAACATCCCATCTATGTATTCAGTGTATTGATCTATCAATTATAACATCCCATCTATGTATTCAGTGTATTGATCTATCAATTAAAAAAGTTAATAAATTTTAAGTATTATAAACAATATTTTTAATTTTAGAATATTATTTAATCATTCTTTCTACAAAACCATAAAAAACTCCTAAAGCACAAAATCTAATTTATAAGTCAAAGAATTTTGACTTACTACATGTATAGTGCCTTGTTCATAATAAGTCAAAGAGGATTTAACCTACAAAGTCCATAATTTAATTTTAACAAATATTTGCGAAGAAAACAAAATTGGGCATACAATTTGAATGAAGTTGCCAGGCAACAAAAGCTTATGCAGTTTTGGTTCGTCGGATTCTACCGTTAACTGTTAAATCTCTGTTCTCATTGTTGTCACGTCTTACCACATTGGTTGTTTCACTCAGGGTGATTGACTCACATTCTGTATCATCCATCTTCATCTCAGATTTTTCGGAATGAAGGGCAGGAAAGCTGAAGAGAAACTCCTCGGGACCCTGCAAGACTTTACCAGTTGCGAAAACTGGGATGAATTTTTCAAACTCCGCTCAGACAAGCCTTTTGAATGGTATGGCGACTGGACGAATCTTGCGAAGCCCCTGGAGGAACACTGCGGCCTCATTCCCTCTGAAGAAAAACCAGTGGATATCCTGGTTCCAGGCTGCGGGAACTCAGAGCTATCGGAGAAGCTGTATGACGCAGGCTTTAAGCGCATAACAAATATTGACTTCTCTAAAGTGGTCATCAGGAATATGCTTCGAAAGCACCTTCGTGACCGACCCGGCATGCTCTGGAGAGTTATGGATATGACTAGTATGCAGGTTCTTTACTTACCTTCTTTATATCTTTATTTTTGAGCTATGGTGTTTAGGGTTCTCTGGAGGGTTATGGATATGACTAATATGTAGGTTCTTAACTTACCTTCTTTATATCTTTATTTTTGAGCTATGGTGTTTCGGGTTTTTTTTATTGCATTGGTGGGAATTGAACTGGAGTTAAGGTTTACGGTATATATTAATTTTTTACATCTATTGCTGTAAGAGTTTTTGGTTTGTGCAACGATGAGTTTCTATCCGAATTGAACCCTGGTATGCCGGCCAATGATGTTAGCCTTTGCATAGTGTCATTTCATGGAAGAGTAAGGTTACTGAGTAACTTTGTCACCAGTAAAGAACATTTTTAAAGTTAATGAGCTGGGGAATATAATACTCAAGATCCTAGATTTTAGTACCCAGATCCAAAAGTCGAAATAAACTACTATCGCCTTGCACCTGGCACCATCCCTTTTAAACGCCATTACTTTGAAACATGCGTGCCATTTGGATGGGGAGGCCACAATAAGAATGAAAACCTGTCAACCTGGTGGACAGGGAATTTGAAAATTTGTAAGATCCATACTTAAGAAACCTAATTCTTAAAATGGTGTTTGGGATATTTTTTTTTTAAATGTTCAAATTTTAAAGATTTTATATAGTTTTTAAAATGTTTTGAGTAGGAAATTTAAAAGGCTTTGAGATAAATAAAACTAAAGTTAAAAACATAATTGATATATAAGAACACAATACGTAAACATTGACGATCAAAATGGCCTCTACAATCCATAGCTCTTCAAACTATAATTTAATAAGTAAATACTCAATCATGACTCATCGAGATCATAATCATACGTTGAATGCTCAAGAATTTCCTCTGGATCTGTTGTGCTCCCTTTTTTAAAGATTGCCATTAGAGGTCTTGCACTTGACTCAGGCACCCTTGGCACTCGACTCATGCACTCTTTTCAATCTGCTGGAAAACGGGTGATTTATAATCAGGTAGCCTATGGTAAAGTCAAATTACGCGCATGGACCTTGATTAATATAGTCTAGATAAATTTGTTTGTCTCTGTTAGCTATTTCATTGTTCATAAAAATTGCTTGCATATTACTTACAGGTTGCAATTTAAATGAAGAAAATAGTGTTGAAGAAAACAAACATACACGATAGTAATACAGAGATTTTACTGTGGAAATCTAAAAAGGAAAACTAGCAAGAAATGGCCTTTGTTTGCTTTTTTATACTAAGGAATGATGACAAATGGGAACTTTACACTCTCTAAAAAAGATTTTTTGTAATCTTACTCCTTGGCTGTGTCTCACAGATTGTTGTTTTGGCTTAGAGACAATCTTCGCTCCACATGGACAATCTTAAACTCTCTTCATCATTTCACTCTAGGATGAGATTTCTTCCTCTACATCCTCAACCCTTTTTCTGTTGCGCCCTTCTTTCCAAGCTACTGATTGTTGTTTTGGTTTAGAGACAATCTTTGCTCCACATGTACAATCTTAGACTCTCTTCGTCATTTTACTCTACGAACAGATTTCTTCCTCTACATCCTCAACCCTTTTGCTGTTGCGTTCTTCTTTCCAAGCTTTCAATTTCCAATGCCAACTTTTCTGCCCTTTTGTTTGTCCTCCCATGGCCTCTTTATTGCCTTCATCGATTGGTTTTCCTTCTTTACTCGGAAGGCCAAGAAACTCAACGACCATCACTTCTTCCTCCTGGACATCGGACTATTTTAACTGTATACAATGGGATGAGAGTTACTGTGGTTAATAGGATAATGGGCCTGAATCCAGATATTTTTGTGACACAAGGGGTCTCAGACAGGGATGCCCGATGTTTTCATTCCTATTCCTGTTGGTAGCTGAAGGGTTGAGTAGAGTGGTCACTATATGCAAAAGAGAAAGTTCAGTAAAGGTTATTAATATGGCTGACACTATTTCTGCCCCATTTATTTTTTATAGATGATGTCATCTTATATGGAGCAGGAATAGTAAGGGAAGCAGAAAAATACAATGACATTCTGGTATTGTACAGCAAAGCAATAAGTATGGAGGTGAATGTACATAAGTCATCGACTCAGCGTTATTATGGACATTAGTTTATTGAGAAGATGGAAGGTAGGGTAACAAATTGGCGTGAAAGATTGCAGTCCAGAGGAGGAAGGCCGATCTTAGTTAAATTTGTTCTAGAAGGGATCCTGTTTCTTGGCTTTGATTAGCCCACATTCCAAAATGGATTCTGGAGAAAATAAGGAAAATAAATGTTTCAGTTTTCTGTGGACAAGTAAAACAGACAAAGAGGACATTTCATTGGTCAAATGGAAGAAATTGTCAAAGCCTAAGGAGGCAGGAGGATGGGGCTCGAAAAATATGCACCTGGTTGGACAGGCTCTGGCAGCAAAAAGCATATGGAAGTTAATGTAAAATAAAGGTATCTGGGGGAAGATAATGAATGCTAAATACATCGCTCTAGGATGGCAAGGTGGCTTAAAAATTTAAAAAACTCTGGTGAAAGCATTTCAATTGTTAGGGAAATGGATGTGGAAGATTGGAAGGGGAAATAAAGTAAAAATCCATGGATGGGTTGTACAGGTTCCTACAGGCTTTCTAATCCCTTAAGGCAAGAACTTCATATTTGGAGATCTATTGTATTGCAGATGCAGCAGTTCAGGATAATAATAATATATGGTGTCAGGGATGCAAATCACTTGATCATTTAGACTTTGAAGGGATATGATAGGAGAATGGCAGCAATATAGTGTTGAAATTTAATTTGAAACACAGTGGCATTAGGTTAACGGATATAGAGATGAGATTATTTGGTTTAAAAACAAACCCTCTGAGAGGTACACAGCAAAGTTGGGTTATGATGTAAGTATGGCAGAAGAAGATGAAGGCGTTACAAGTTAATAAGGAAACTCAAGTTTTTTTTAAAAGTGAAGATTCTTTTTGGTTGGCTCTATCCAACAAATGCTCACTTGGGATAACTGCAAAAAGAGGACCTGGGAAGGTCCTGGATGGTGTATAATGTGCAAATCAGATGAAGAGTCCATTGATCATCTCTTTGTGCATTGACCCTTTGCCAAAGAAGTGTGGTCTGGACTCTGGATCTTTAAAATTGTCAAATGGGCCCATGAGATGGACAGGAAACAACATTTCTGAATGTCTAAAAAGATGGTTTTCAGACAAAGAAGTATCAGTGCATAAGGAACTTCCTGGTACGATTATGTGGGCTTTATGGCTTACTACAAATGAGATGACATTTCACGGTTAAGTGATTCTGCCTATCTAGGTGAGCCTTCAGGTAAGCTATGCTTATTCTAAAAGAACTAGGAATAGATTGTTGAAATTTTACCTAGGAAGTGTTGTTCCATTCATGCCTTGGGGTGGACAAGGACACTTTAAATGTGGTCCCTAGCACTTTTTAAAGTGAGAATGACTTTATTTAATAAAATCATAAATGACTTTTAAAAGTGAGTTTGAGTCATTTATTATTTTAAAAGGTGACTTTATGAGAATTAAAAAGGTGGGTGAATAATAAAGTCTTATTTAATATTTAAAAGTGAATTAAATATTTTTAAGGAGAAAAATGAGACTTAACTTGAGCCCTAGATCTCATTTAGTTGGTTTTTTAATCTAAGCCATTGATTTTCAAATGGTGATTACTCAAACAAAAAGGCTAGGGAAAGGCAAGTGAGAATTCATTTGTTCACATTCCAAAGAGAGAAATTTTGGAGAGAAGAAGAGCAAGAGAGAAGGAGAGAGAGAAAGAGAAAACCCTTGCACAAATTCCAAGAAACAGGAAGAGAATGAAGGGCATAGATTTCTAGACATTTATTTCAGCAGAGTGGCATGAATTCCAAGGAAGCCGTACAACATTTATTGCACTTTGTACATGTCCGTACAACAAAAAAATCAAGGAGGATGGGCACTGTTTCCGATGTAGATTATAGGTAGTCCGTACAACACAATTTTTGAGGTAGGTACATCAATTAGTGCTGGCGGTACAACATTCCATACAAGCACAGATTTCGAGGCTGCATATAGGCACAAAAATTGAGGCTGTATAGTCACATGTGTGGCACAAAAATCGAGGAGTTTGTACAACAGGCTATTAGCAAAGTTGTGGCACATTTTTTGAGATGAAAGTGAGATAAATACTGCTGTAATTTGTTGATAAAAATTGTCTCTAAAGAAATAAAATCTCTCTCATATAGGTTTTCCCTTTGGGGTTTTATCCTGGACCTAATTGGTCAAAAATATTGAGCCTAAAATTTCATGTGTTGGCTGTCATAGATTTCAGAGAAGGAAAAAGTAGGCTGCCATAAATTTCTGAGTTTTCCAGGGTTGAGATTATCTCATGT
This sequence comes from Pseudotsuga menziesii, assembly GCA_001517045.1. NCBI lineage: Eukaryota > Viridiplantae > Streptophyta > Pinopsida > Pinales > Pinaceae > Pseudotsuga > Pseudotsuga menziesii. The sequence continues at coordinate 842,224 of LPNX011064209.1, forward strand.
GTTTCATGTTTTCAAGTTAAAAATTTTAATTTTTATAAACATGCATATTGGGGTTTGGTCATTAAACCATATGCAGTGAACTAAAACTGAAACCGGGTTAGGGTTACAAAAATATTCATGGTATTAGAGCTGTGTTGAAGGCAGAAAATTAAACTCAAAAATAGGTTTCAGACTTGGAGAAATAAGGGAAAACAGGGTTTTGAGAAGAAACAGGTTTCTTGGACTGATTTGTGATTATGGTTATTGGTGTTAGGATAGAGGACAGGTTGGATGGGGCAGTAAATTTTAGCCCATGGAAGGCTACGATAGTGTTAATACTGCAGGATAGTGAACTATGGGACATAGTAAACAGCACTACAACCAATCTAGTGATCGTTCCTACAAATGCAGAAGCTAAAGCCGTATTTGAAAAAAGGATATAAAGGCCAAAAGAATCCTTCTTGATGCAATAAAAGACCATGTGAATCCACATGTATCAGGTAAAGACTATGCTCATTAGATGTGGACTGTTTTGACTAACCTTTACCAGAGATCCAATGAAAACTGGAAAATGGTGTCAAGGGAGAATTTAAAGAGCATTCGGATGAACAAGGGTGAGCATATGACTGCTTACCTCGCTAGAATTACACAGGTTCGTGATGAGCTTGGAGATGTTGGGGAGGTGATACAGGGTGTCGAGTTGGTACATACAACCTTGAATTGTGTGACAAAGCCATGGGCTGTATTCGTGGAGTCAATGGTTGCTCGTGAGCACATGCCTTCATGCGATCGTCTTTGGGACGATTTCATTCAGGAGGAGACCAGGAGAGGGTATGTATAGGAGAGTACATCTCACAACAAGGAAGATGAGGAGAATGTGGCATTAGCAGTGAAGGGTAAGAAGAAGAAGTCCAAGAAGGGTTCCTAGGGTGGAACTAAGCAGCAGGATGGCGAGAAGAAGGACATGAGCAAAGTCAAATGCTTTGCTTGTTAGAATTTTGGGCATTATGTTGGACAATGCCCAAACAAGAAGAAGAAGAAACAACATACAACAACTTCAATAGAGATTGATGAGTATGCTGCTAGATTCGAGAGAGAGTTTTCTCTCTTTGCTAGTGGTTGTAGAGAGAGAGCATCATCCATCACCGGTAGGGATATTGAGGACTAGACTGCGCATTCTCTGATCGGTGGGCATTCACTGAGTGCTTCCACTACTCCCTCCACATGGTACATTGATAATGGAGCTTCGAGTCATATGACAAGTGTTCGAGACATGTTCATCGAGATTTCAGAGACATGCTTAGAGTTGGAGGTTATATTGGATGATGATATAGTGGTGAGAGTAGTTGGGCGTGGGACAGTCTGCTTTGACAGGGAGTCCATGGAGCCCATGTACTGAGGGATGTCTTGTACGTCCCTGGGTTGAAGAAGAAGCTTGTTTAAGTTTCCACGATTGAGGACAGAGGCCTTGGGGTATATGTCCTAGATGGGGAAGTGTACATCTTTCTTAAAGTAGAGGGTCCATTTGCTTTATATGCGATTGGAGTTAGATACGAGAAACTGTACAAGCTTCTCGTCCAACCACATCATGCCTTGGCACACATAGAGAGCATTAGTGAGTTGTGTGAGTTATGGCAGAGGAGGATGGCCCACCTTCATCATTAAGCTTTGAGAATGCAGAGAGACATGACTACAGGTTTGCTAGATTTCAACACAGAGTAGAGTGGTGTATGCCAAGGGTGTCCTTTGGGGAAGTATGCCAAGATTGCTTTTCCAAGCAGTGACAACAGATTGGAGGGAGTGCTTGATTTGATTCATTCAGACTTGTGTGGTCTTGTGCCTTCTGCCTAATTGACAGGTTTTGAGTACTACATCACATTCATCAATGACTTTTCCAGGAAGACCTGGATCTACTTTCTGAGAAGCAAGAAGTCAGAGAAGGTCTTGCCTTGGCTCTAAGAGTTCAAAGCTCTTGTGGAGAACTAGACAACTTAGAAGATCAAGCTACTCAAACCAGATAATGGGGGTGAGTATACCTCCCATGCATTGGATGAGTTTTGTAGACAGGAGGGCATTAGGAGACAGTTGACAATTCCTTACACTCTACAACAGAATGGAGTGGCTGAAAGGAAGAACCGTGACATAGTGGGTGTAGCTAGAGCCATGTTGCATGATTAGAGTCTTCCTTTCTTTCTATGGGCCGAGGCCTGTAACACAACTGTTTTTGTTAAGATAAGAACACGAGTCCTCATCGTGCCTTAGGTGCAAAACTCTTGAGGAGATGTTCACCAGGAAGAAGCCTAAGATAGGCCACTTCTACATTTTTGGATGCCCTACATATTCCCATGTCCCTTTTGAGAAGAGGACAAAGTTGGAGGCTACTGGAGAGGGGTATTTTTGTTGGCTATGAGGAGACTTAGAAGGATTTTTGCATATACTTTCCTGGATAGAGAAAAGTTGTGGTGAGGAGGGAGGTGAGATTTGAGGAGCAAGCCTTTAGAAAGTCTCGGGAGTCAGAGGAGGAGCATCAATAGGTTACTACTCCATAGGTGACAACATCACAGAGTTCAGTGAGTCAGGGCACAGGGTCACAGATCTCAAGGGTGACTGGGTCACATGTTACAGGTTCATCGGTTTTAGGGACACAGTCTACAGGGACAGGTTCACGGATCACAGGTTCACATGTATCACCTTCATGTGATTCGAGCACACATGGTTCAGGTTCAGGTTCACTAGGTACAGGATCTCAGACCATAGGTACTTCTTCAGGGAGACAGTCGTCAGATGAGGATGTAGAGGAGGGTCTGCCACAGGATGCTACTTCCAAGAAGAGAAAGCCAAGTTGGCTTAAGGAGCTTGTGAAGGAAGTTGAGGAGTCTATGGGGCCACCTAGGAAGGAGGTCAAAGAGAGCAGGGCACTAGAGAGATTTTCCAGTTACATGGCACAGGTAACCAACTTGCGTGAGTCCGAGCCTGCTACATATGAGGAGGCATCTGCATATCAGGTTTGGAGAGATGCCATGATGGAAGAGTACAATTCCAACATGAAGAATGATGTGTGGGAGGTTGTTTCAAGACCTTCCAAGTGGCTCTATAAAATCAAGCATGCTGTAGATGGCAGCATTGAGAAGTACAAAGCTCGGTTTGTAGCGTGTGGGTTCTCACAAGTAAAGGGAGTTGATTATGATGAGACCTTTATGCCGGTTGCTAGATTTTCTTCGATCAGAGCGGTGATCTCAATTGTTGGAGAGATAGGTTGGAGGATTCATCAGATGGATGTGAAGACCGCTTTCCTCAACGATCTTCTACAAGAGGAGCTATATCTGGAGTAGCCACATGGCTTTGAGATTCATGAGAGGGAGTCTCATGTGTGCAGGCTGAAAAATACCTTGTATGGTATGAACTTTAAGGCAATCCCATTGGGCTTGGTACTCGAGGATTGATTCATATCTGCTTTCGATTGGGTTTTAGAAGAGTGAGGCTGATCCCAACCTGTATTTCATTGTGGTTGGAGGTGATTCGCTCATTCTTCTCCTACATGTTGATGACTTATTCATTACTGGAGGAGAGAACCTGATTGAGGCATGCAAGAGAGATCTTGCTTTAAAGTTTGAGATGACTGAACTTGGGTTGATGCATTACTACTTGGGCATGGAGGTGTGGTAGGAGGATGGACATGTTTTCCTGGGACAAGAAAAATATGCTGCAGTTGTTTTGAAGAGATTTCAGATGGAGGAGTGCAAGCCCATGTCCACACCCATGATCACCAACTGGAAGAAGTTTCATGCTTTTGAGGAAGAGTTGGTGGATTCTACTTTGTATCGTCATCTTTTTGATTCGTTGATGTATTTGATCTACACCAGACCATATATGAGTTTTGCAGTGAACACTCTCAGTCAGTTCATGGTGGAGCCAAGGAGAGTGCACTGGACAACTGCAAAACACATTTTGAGATACCTTCCTGGGACAGTAGACTATGGTCTGGACTACAGGAGGTTGGATGGAGTGGGCTTGGTTGGTTTCACAGATTCAGATTGGGCAGGCAGTGCTTCAGACCGGAAGAGCACTTCCAATTGTTGTTTCAGTTTGGGCTCGACAGTTGTGTTGTGGTTCAGTTAGAAGCAAAAGTTTGTTGCTTTGAGTTTTGCTAAGGCTGAGTATATGGCATCTAGTCAGGCTAGTTGTGAGGCATTGTGGCTTCGCAAGTTGATGGTAGACTTATTTGGTTAGGAGCTGAGGTCTATTATTATTCATTGTGATAATCAAAGTTGCATTAGGCTCTCTGAGAATCTGGTGTTTCATGACAAGTCGAAGCATATTGAGATCAGATATCACTTCATTAGAGACTATGTTCAGAGAGGAGCTATGGAGTTGCAGTACATGTCTATTGATGAGCATGTAGCAGACTTTCTCACGAATTCTTTGGGAAGAGGGAACCATATTCATTTCAGAGACAAGATGGGGGTGGTGAAGAACACCTTCCTTGGTAAGAGGGAGTGTTGAAATTTTACCTGGGAAGTGTTTGTCCATTCATGCCTTGGGGTGGACAAGGACACTTTAAATGTGGTCTCTAACACTTTTTAAAGTGACAATTATTTTATTTAATAAAGTGCCTTTTAAAAGTGAGTTTGAGTCATTTATTATTTTAAAAGGTGACTTTATGAGAATTTAAAAGGTATGTGAGTAATAAAGTCTTATTTAACATTTAAAAGTGGATTAAATGCTTTTAATGAGAAAAGTGAGGTTTAAGTTGAGCCCTAGATCTCATTTAGTTGGCTTTTAATCTAAGCCATTGATTTTCAAATGGTGGTTACTCAAACAAAAAGTCTAGGGAAAGGCAAGTGATAATTCATTTGTTCACATTCCAAAGAGAATTTTTGGAGAGAAGAGCAAGAGAGAAGGAGAGAGAGAAAGAGAAAAACCCTTGCACAAATTCCAAGAAACAGGAAGAGAATGAAGAGCATGAATTTCTAGACATTTATTTCAGCAGTGGCACAATTCCAAGGCAGTTGTACAACATTTATTGCAGTTCGTTTAGGTCTGTACAACACAGAAATCAAGGAGACTGGGCACTGTTTTCGAGGTAGATTACAGGTAGTTTGTACAACAAAATTTTGAGGCAGGTACAACAATTACTGTAGTTCGTACAAGCACAGATTTCGAGGCAGTGTACAAGCACAAAAATCGAGGTCGTACAATCACCCTTGTGGCACAAAAAATTGAGGAGTTTGTACATCAGGCTTTTAGCAAAGTTGTGGCACATTTTTCGAGATGAAAATGAGATAAATACTGTTGTAATTTGCTGATAAAAATTGTCTCTGAAGAAATAAAATTTCTCTCTCATACAATTTTTCCCTTTAGGGTTTTATCTTGGACCAAATTGGTTAAAAATATTGAGTCTAAAATTTCATGTGTGTTGGCTGTCATAAATTTCAGAGTAGGAAAAAGTAGGCTTCCATAAATTTCTGAGTTTGCAAAAGTTGAGATTATCTTATGTGTTTCATGTTTTCAAGTTAAAAAATTTAATTTTTATCAACATGCATACTGGGGTTTGGGCATTAAACCATATGTAGTGAACTAAAACTGAAATCGGGTTGGGTTACAAAAATCTTCATAGATAAGGCAAAGATGTGGGGTTACTTTGGTGGAGCATGTCATGGTTCTCCTAGTAGATGTGGTGCTGGTGGCATTATATATTTGGCTGAAAGTGAAAATCAATGTATTACCTTCAAAGCTGGATTTGGACATGGAACCAATAACAGAGCTAAGTGTGCTTTGGTTATTGCTCAAACTTGCCTTGGAGAGGGGTGTAAACAAGTGCTGGGAGAATTCCAAGATTGTAATCGATTGGATGAATGGAAAGAATAATTTGGAGAATTTACTACTATCATCGGTTATGAAAAGGATCATAGAGGTGAAAAATTTGTTTGTCATGGTTTCATTCTAGCATGGATTTAGAGAGTTGAATGAGAAATCTTACATGCTTTCCAAAGAAGCATTTCTCCTTTAGGAAGGCCAGACCACTATTGCTGAGACAGTGGATTGAAGATCTGGTCTTGACAAAGTAATCATTATCCATTGACAAGAAAATTTCTATTTTAATGATTATTGTTATAAACCCATTATTAATTTTAGATCATATACAAGAGATATAGGGAATAATAAACAACACAAGGGGCATTCAATAAGTTGCCCTTTATTATTATGAAAATGTGATTCTTTTGATGGGATGAATCAAACCCTGTTCACTTGCCTCTTTGAGGGGTCTTCCTCCTTATGAACTAAGCTCAACAAATATAATATTCTTCTCAACATCACATAAGGAGGATTCCATCCCTATTTATAGAATCACCATACAATACTAACTTCCTAACCTCCTAACCACATAGTGGCCTTCTTTAATGAGGTGCCATTACATTAATTTACTAACTTAGTGGACCTTATTTAATTATAATAATGTAGTGGACCTAGTCCACGTTACATTGAATGGCCTCCACTACTACTCATATGGGCCCTTCGAGACCCCCGTTAACCCGTAGGTAGGGTCATAAGTTATAACACTTTACCTCCCTTACGAAAGTGTTGTCCTTGACACTGTGTGAAGTTGTACAACCATAATTCAGGGTTCCATGGGCGAATGTTGATTGCTATGCTAAAGTAGGAACTAGCCACCATGCTGATGTCATCCAACCAACTCCCACATAAGCTTGGGTCCCATGTACGAGTACTAATGGCAATGGTGAAGTAATTGAAGGTACTCAACCAAAAACCTGGGGCTAATGCCCATGTGCTTGAGTTGGCACCCCATCTCTGACACTGAAGATCCACTAATTGCTGAGAGTGGTGCCCCTGAGGGTCATATGGAACAATAAGTATAACCATCAAGAGCCAGTGAAACCTCTTGGGAGTGGGGAAATTATGGAACAAATATGATGCCTTTTGCTATAGAAGAGGTTGATTGAAGTTTTCCTTTGGCCATCAGTTTCTCTTCAGATGAAAAGAAAGATTCCTCAAATAGAATATGCAAACAATTGTCATCCCAAAGATTACAACTATCCATATACCAATCTTCGCAATCATCCTCCAATGTGTACCAGACAAATCTTTCTCGATGTTACTTGTCCCAGATGTTCTGAATAATAAAGATTCCAACCATTTAGCCAAAGCAACCTTGAGTTGAACAAGAGTCTCCTTGATTTCAACATTAGTCTTTGGATTTGATTGGAAAAGTTTTCTAAGCCTCATTTGTGTCTCACTGGGCATAGGCCCCCACTTTGCCATGCTTCGATGGAGGTCGAAATTGTTGCAAGGTGGATAGCGTAGAAAAGAGTAGCTGGAACCACAACATATAATATATCATAGGAAAACTCTAAAAATAATCTTTCCAATGGTGTTGGTCTTGTTGCAATCCGATTAGTGTGTCAAAAGATATGACCTCTACAAGGTTTGAGCAACCATTTCTCGAAACCCTAAAAAATGCGCAGATTTCAAACTGCGATATCTCCCCCCCCAAACTCGGATAGGAGTGATTTTTTCTGAAATTGCCTATTTTTCTCTTTTTAAAAATTTGCAAAAAGAGAAAAAATTCCAATGTTGTGGTCCTAGGTGGCCTTGATACCAATTGTTATAAACCCAATATTAAATTTAGAACATATAAAAGAGATATCGAGAATAATAAACAACACAAGGGACATTCAATAATCTGCCCTTTATTATTATGAAAATGTGATTCTTTTGATGGGATGAATCAAACCTTGTTTAAATTACTTGCCTCTTCAAGGTGGACGTCCTCTTAATGAGCTAAGCTCAACACATACAATATTCTTCTCCACATCACATAAGGAGGACCCCGTCCTTATTTATAGAATCACCATACAATACTAACTTCCTAACTTCCTAATCACAAAGTGGACTTTCTTTAATAAGGTCCCATTACATTTATGTGCTAACTTTGTGAGCCTTATTTAATAATAACAATGTAGTGGACCTAGTCCACTTTACATTGAATGGCCTCCACTACTACTCTAGTGGACCCTCCGTCAGTGTCACCCTCATTACCCCCTAGGTAGGGTCATAACAATTATGTAGTTGTGTTTTGAAGTTTAGCTTGTGTTTTAAAAGAGGCTTAAGCTTCCTTGTTCTGGAGGACTGTAATTCAGAACTTTGTGCTTAAAGCGGAACCTCGATTCATTCTTTGCTTTTGAAGTTAGGTTTGATCCCTATCCTTCTGAGTGGTTTTGAAGGCACATGATTATTTATGTTTTTGTTTTTCCTTGAAATATCAAATATATGATTTTTTCTAGGAAAAAAAGGGTACAACTGCAACTTAAGTATGTTATTGTTAGCAGTGTATTGAAGTTGAAAGTTTTAAATTGGGCTAAAGATTTAAAAGGACAACAAGTACATTGGATGTGCATAAGATAAAGATAAATGATGGCCATTTCACACTTGCTGGGATTCAACTATGAAACTATTCCAAATATGGAAGGAGAGAAGTGCTTGCAACACCTTTAATAAATAGATTTGGTCTTTTGAAAGGTCAACAGGAGGAACGTAAGAATGATGAATAAGGAAAGTAGATGGCACATCCATTCCATAGGTAATACATGAAAAGTTATCCTTTGAGGTAGTGCAAAGATATAGAGAGGGACTAAAAACTTAAAAGTGAAAAGTGGCATACACTAAAAGTAAATGTTAGGAGCATAAACGATGAAGAAGAGGATGGTTGAGCAGCGAGCTTATTAGGATCCGATCAACTATTAACAACATGGATGAGGCTGAGGAGAGTAATGTTATTCTTGTACTAGGTGATGAGACACAGTTAATTGCAATCTAAGTTGCATGGAAATGGATAGGGATCCAGTTACAAATATGAATCTGCCGAACTTTTTGAAAAAATTAGGATTTAATACAACTAAGAAATGACATACACACACATGCAGCATAACCGTGGACCAAAAATATAGAAAATTCAGATTTTAGAACTATTCATAACATTGAAATATATCCAGAAGAAAGCTCCCATTACTGTTGGAAACCCATCATATGGATGTTGGTATGGGCCGGAAACGCGTTTCCGACTTAACAGAATGTGTTTCCCACGCATGGGATGTATTCGTACTGCCCAAAATGCATTTTAAGGCTGTACCACACTTGTTTCTGTGTTTCTGTATGGAAACGTGCTTGGTAAGGCCTTGTACTAGACATTTCTTGCAACTTAGCTTGAAACCCTAGTAGACTTCCAGTGCTCTAGAGACTAGGAGCTCATTCCTTGACCTGAAAACTGATTTGGGAGTTGCGTTTTTGCCTCTTCTGAATGCTCTAAGAGCTCCAACATCTCCATTCTTCCTTTTGAAAACTATATATATATTATCTGGCATTGCCTTAAAAGTTAAAATGATTAGTTTATTTGACTTTAAAAGGAATTAGAGTAAGTCTGTATTCATAGATTCCTTGAAAGTGAGTTGGTAGGGGCCAATAATATTGAATATTGTGTTAATCTTTTGAATATTTACTTTCTGTCTTGATTTACCACATGATATTATTATTAGTGTGTCCTTTGAAAACATGGACTATGATCCAATATAAGTGATTATGGAGGTATATGATGATATGTGATATATATCAAGTTATGGGATTGGAGCTATAGTTATGAAATGATTTTAGTCTGGCCATTGCAATATATTGGAGCATCACCTAAATGGAAGCGATCTTCTCCTTGAGATGAGAGTGACGACGAGATGGCATGTCTCGAAAGCTGAGATCCTTGAGACTGGAACTGTTGCTAGGTTTGCTTTCCATGCAAGTGCCTGTAACTTGTGTCCAGGAAATGATGATCATGATTGTGAGTTGTAATGATGACCTTTTTCTAATGAACATCAATGCTTACTTTTCAAATGAAATGTTTGGTTAAAATTTAACTATTTAATATGCCTCGAAGGAATATTTATAACATTTCATTTTAAAGGTGGAGCTGTTTATTGTCTTTAGGAATTATGAAATGTGAGAATCTGTGACCGTAGGACTTGTTGATGCTAGATGATTCATGAATGAATGTGCAGTAATGGATTTTTATTATTTTGTTTAGAAAAATCATGCTTTTAAGTTGTTTTGGTTCTTCTCCATATCCAACACATTGCTTCTCCTAAAACTCAAATACATCACTTTTCAGGTTCTAAAAGCATCTCCTTTTTATTTTTGAGAAACATGTTTTGCAAATTTATGTAATCTAAACTTTACAAAAACCACATAGTAGTGCTTAGCATTTATGACAAGTTGTTGCACTTTGTAGGCTTAGCATTTATGACAAGTTGTTGCACTTTGTAGTTAATGGTTTATAATATATATTGTAGTTGTTGGTTTGTGGTGGTCATTTCTAGTCCTGATTATGATTTTGAGGATGAACTAATTGGTTGAAACTCTTTTCTTGTCAGTTCTCAGATGGGGCTTTTGATGTCGTGATCGATAAAGGAGGCTTGGATGCTTTAATGGAACCAGAGTTGGGTCCTAGACTGGGAATTCAATTCCTCTCTGAGGTTCCTATTAATCCTTAGATGTTTTGCTTCATTGTACATGTATTTTGAGAGGTGTTATTCTTGCACTTGGGTTTTATAGTCAGTATACTTGTTATTAATTCAGAGAAAGATGCATTAATATCTAAATAGAGCTGGCACGTTTAGGTGAAGCGTGTACTTAGAAGTGGAGGAAGATACATATGCATCAGCTTAGTCCAGAAACATGTGATAGGTATGTTCCACTGTTACCACTTGAGTTATACTGCATTATGAAATGCGCAAAGTATACTGACTTGATCACTGTACTGAGTTTTTATGTATTTACTATTTATAGACATTTGGTTAGGATTTCTTTTGTAATAGACACAATAATACAGTTTGTTTATTGTTTTATTTTTATAATGCTCCAGAGTGCCCTTTTTTATTGGCAGTTTATTTTTTTGCCCCTAATAGACAATGTAATCATCAATATATTGGATCACATCCCAAATTGATAAGATGGCATGAATTTTTGAATTTTCATTTGGCTTTTCAGAGTTGCTGTTCTCCAAGTTCAGGTTTGGATCGCAAGTTAGTGTTCATGCCATACCGCAACAACCTGCTTCTGTTTCAAGTTATCATCCTTTTATAGTAGCTGCAGTGAAAGAAAATTCAAGCGCATTGCATTCAGTTGCAACATCTTTTGATTCTACCTCTCTCACATACAATAAACTGCAGGTAGGAATTTTAGGAAACATGCAGATTAAATTTGACAGATTTGTGAAATAAGAAATAATTCTTTTATTGTTTCGGGCATGGCATGGTTCCTAGGTTTTTAACATTTTTTTCTAACAATTTGTTGAAGATCACGCATCTTTGATTTACTCCGAAAGAGAATTGGGAAATTGCTAGGTTAACTACTTGTTATAACTTATTGTTGATGTCTAGCGTTGTTTGAAGTGGTTATGTTTTCATGGGATGGCAGTGATCGTTTTTATCATCATACAGAGAGGGAGAACATGTCTATAAAGTTAAATGTTAACTAAAATATTGGACAAAAAAATAAGCAAGCTCAACTGCTGTTTTGTTAATTCAGGTTAAAGGCTTGTTAGAGACAATTGCTAAGGAGAACAAACTGCGTAATCAACATAGTGATGGTGAAGACATATTATATTCATTTGAGGAACTACAAATTGGAGCGAAAGGCAACATGAAACAAGTTGTTCCTGGCCGCAGGACAAGAGTGATGTTGGGTGAGCCTGGCATTTCACGCTTCAACTACAATGCTGTAATCATGGATTCTTACGAACGATTTGGACCATTCTCATATGGTTGTGGAGTTTTTCTGGTACCAAAGGTGAGAATTGGTACTACTATACATAAGTCTTCCTCTTTCTTGTGTTCACCTTTTGTATATCCTTTTACATTTACGTGTAAATATCAATATTAGGTAGCCTCTTTTGCAGTTTTCTATTGTAATAATATAGTTTGGTGGGATCCTCTCTCTTTTTTTCTCTTATTGTTTTATGATTTTACATAGCTTACATATATATTTCTTTGCAGATGCAACAAGTGTTCCATCATTGTCTGTGCATTGCATTGCTGATTTGTTGTTCACTCCCTTTAACTATTTTTGGTTACCTCAGGATATTATTAAAATTTCTATTCCTGATCCCAAAGAATGAGAGCAAAAGTTTTGAGTGTCCATGTTAATACTTCATTTAAGCGTTAATAACAGGCTTGGCAATTTGCCTTTGCCTAACTAATGGTAATGGCAGTTCTCTTCTCTTTGGGGAAATTATGATTATGCTATCATCCCTGTTAATTTCTGTCTTCTGTATTTGCTATCAACAATTTGAAGGCACAGTTCAATCTGATATTCTAGTTGCTTTAGAAGATTTTTTTTGACTGTTAGCATTAACAATACCAAGAGCAGAAATATAAACTGAATTATGCATCTTTGATGCCAGCAGATTGTGCCTTAGTTCTATGCTTTTTTTGGAAGTGCTTCACAAAACATTCTTGGCGGGGTGAAAGGATCTTAGGGATGAAGTTTCTACACTGCAAAGAGTGGACTTCCTTTGGCTTAGGTGCTAGGTCTGAGAGATGGCTATCCTGCCAAGATCACTCTGGACTCACACCTGGCCTCACCCCTCTGAAACTCATGACATGCCAGTGGGGAAAACTGCTGTGAGAATGGAACCTTGGTGGATTGATTGGTACTCTGTCGACCGGCCAGTGAATGAACGCTGTGCTGGAAGTTGTTCTGTGATTTAACTTTTAAGTTATCAAGCATATCTTTTCTTGATGTTCTGAAATCAATAGTTAGATGAGCAGTGAATCTGAAAATAGTTTGAGATTAAATAAACTTTGAAATTTAAATTATAAATATTTAATATAGGAAACTATCTTCAAAATATATAACCCTAATTGTATGTGAACTTCTAAAAATTTATCTTAGAAAGAAAAAATAAAGATTATATTAATGTCCAACAATACCAACAATATCTAGCAGTGGCTAAAGGCTTTTTGAAATTACATCATAATACTTTATCTATGTTGGCACTGAGGAACAAGGCCTTGTGCCACATCTAAGAAATTAATATTGAGAAAAGTGCATAGCAAAATAACAAAGAATAATAAGTATGAAAAAGGTGTGGCGTCCCCTCCCGCCCCGGAGGAGAATGCGACTGCTACTGCCGCTCTGATACCACAATGTCACGTCCCCTCCCCTCTACATCAGCATATAAGGGAGGAACGTGACTACAACTGCCGCTCTGATAGCTCGATGACCATGTACTCAGTGCCCATACACCTCACTGATATGCGGAATAATTTAAAATTTCTTATTTATTTTTCTTTAACACAGTCGTGGGTCATGTAACATCTTTTAACATTCATTTTTAGGCTTAGAAACCATTGTAATAGTCGTTCCGCGTTTCACAGATCCATTATGTAAGCAGGAAAGTCATTCCGCATTGAACCCGACCTTTCCGCACTCCGCCTTCTGCCCTTCTGCCTTTCGTTGCGGAACTTGGGAACCGGAAACATAATGTGCGACGGAGTCATTTAATCACATTCCGCCTTTCGCCCTTCTGCCTTTCGCCTTCGGAACTCGGGAATCGGAAACATAACTTTTGACGGAATTATTCAGCCACATTCCGCCTTCCGCCTTTCCGCCTTTCGCCTTCGGAACTTGGGAATCAGAAACATAACTTTTGGCGGAATTATTCAGCCGCATTCCAACTTTCGCCTTCTGCCTTCGGAACTTGGGAATCGGAAACATAACTTTTGACGGAATTATTCAGTCACATTCCGCCTTCAGAACTCGGGAATCGGAAACATAACTTTGACAGAATTATTCAGCCACATTCTGCCTTCCGCCTTCCGCATTCCGCGGGCGGATCTCGGAAATTGGAAAGACAACGTTTTGCCTTAACATTTTTCCCATTTTTCGCCTCCTACCTTCTGCCTTCTGCCTTTCGCAGGCAGATCCTGGGGTGCAGAAAACACACTTTTTGCCATGAATTTTTGGCCCTTTTTTTCGCTTTCGCTTTCTACCTCCCGCAGGCGGATCCCGAGGTGAGGAAAACCCAACATTCTGCTTTGTTTCAACTTCTCTCTTCCGCCTCCCACCTACTGCCTTCCGCAGGTGGATTCTAGGGTGCGAAAACGCTTAATTCAGATGCCTTCTGACTCTATAACTAGGCTTCTAGCCTCCATGATCATAAGCAGAATACTTTGAAACATACAAGGCATATACAAATGCAAATGCAGGAACATTTAACAACAGTTAACTCTACTGAAATCATTAGCAAGCATTTGTCATATTCAATTCATTCATAAGCAAATACATTTGCTTAAATAAGAATAACAGAGAATACTTATCTTGAAGATGAAGCTGTCCCGCAACTAGCTATGTCGCTGCAACGTTCCACCCAACCATAGGCCAGTTTTCTTCATCAATCTCTCAACACAACTACCACCCTCGAGTTGGGCATGATTTCCACAAGGAACTAGGGAACAACAGAATCACACACAACCAAATCATATCACACACAGTCAAGCCAACATTCAGTTGGGTTTATCAGACTGTCCAGCCAAGCCAACACACAGTTGTGTTTATCAGGCTGCAGGCAATCAAGCCAAACACTGTTGGGTTTATCAGGCTACACAGCCAAGCCAACTAACAGTTGGGTTTATCAGACTGCTCATAGTCAAGCCAACATTCACATTAAGGACCAACCAAGCCAACAGATGGGTTTATCAGGCTACATAACCAAGCCATCTCACTGCTAGGTTTTTCAGGCTACTCAGCCAAGCCAACATTCAAAGTTGGATTTATCGGGTTGTCCAGCCAAGGATTACACTTATGGACAAAATGCACAACAAGACACAGCCAAGCCAACTACCAGTTGGGTTTATCAAGCTGCTCAGCCAAGCCGATATCCAATTGGGTATATCAGGCTGCCCAGGCAAGGCAATGTACAATTGGTTTATCAGGTTGTCAACTAAGCCAATCTCCTTTGGGTTTATTAGGCTGCCAAGGCAGTGGAAAGGTAGAATGGCTAAGCTAGTAGCTCATTCAAGAGCTAGAGACACCTCCACAAGATCTATCTGGCTTGGCATCCACAATGCCTACACACCCAACACAAGGAAGCATCCCCTTCTCTGCTCCACAGTCCCTTGGGCTATGCCTTCCCTTCTAGTGCTCTTCAGGGTGTGCATAAAAGATTCACCAGCCACTCATATCTTTTCGTGAGGTTCCTCTCTGCACTAGGTTTATCAAGCCCATTCCTCATCTCTTCCACTCCTAAGTCTTGCATACAGTTCAGACCCAAACCAGGAAACACATAACATAAAACCACAAGGAGACGCAACAACACAGTGCTTCGCTCTGTAACACAGAGAAACGAGGTCTCATACCACTCTGTAGTTCAGGATAACACTGTAACACAACAACCAGGGTTCCATACCACACTATCACAAAGAAAAACGCTGTAGAACAACTCGTTCTGCGACTCAGGAGAGTGAACAATGCATCCTTGTGAATGAATGATCAATCATCAGAATGGATCCGAATGACCAACAATGTTTAGGTGAAAACAAGGATGACGGACTGGGCACGCATCCCTGCGATTACTTGCTTCAGAAGCAAGAATGCGGCTTCCTAGAC
Source organism: Pseudotsuga menziesii (assembly GCA_001517045.1). Taxonomy (NCBI): domain Eukaryota; kingdom Viridiplantae; phylum Streptophyta; class Pinopsida; order Pinales; family Pinaceae; genus Pseudotsuga; species Pseudotsuga menziesii. The sequence goes on from LPNX011064209.1 coordinate 857,872, forward strand.
TGCAGGCTGCAGGCTACAAGCAAGCTTAGTCACGAAACTGACTGCCATGCCTTGCTCTGCCCAAGGCATTAACTGCCTCAATCGCTCTTCTGGAAGAATTGAATGATTGAGGACAGAGGAAAAAAAGGTAGATGAGGGTTTATGGGTTTCCCCATTGACATCTGGTCTCACCCTATGGCTCAGGAATTTGACTAACTCCCCTCCCTATTCCTTGTGAAATCATGCCCCCATCTCTTACGTTGCAGTGCATAGCTAGTTGTGGTATTTTATTAAATTGTGTATTTACATGATAACATCAAAATGTGCTGTGCTTGCCTAGCACTATAACGGTAGGCATCAACCTTGGCAGGGCCTTGGCCTTGAGCTCCTTGCCATGATTTACATGCAATATATACATCATGTACAATTTCAATACCATGGGGTCAAAATCGGGGTGTTACATTCCCCTTTCCCTTCATTAGCACTGTCCTCAGTGCTTTATAAAATTGAACAAAATTGGATGTGCCAATGGCATGGCATCCTCTAGCTCCCATGTAGCCTCATCAGAACCATAGTGCTTCCACTGCACCTTTACCTGTCCAACGGCTCGATTCTGAAGCACTGTGATTTTCCTATCGAGGATGCGCAATGGCTCGGTTTGGAACTCTCCCTCGGGTTCCACCTGAATCACATCCCAATTTATCACATGGTTAGGATCATGTACATATTTCTTAAGNATCTACGTGACAGCTTGGCACAACTTCCAAGCTTTAAGGAACTCTTGCTTGGCCTCACTTGAGGTAAACATGGTCCCCAACACAGAACTCTTTGTGCAGTCTATGCTTATATGCATAGCTTTTTTGTCTATCTTGGGCTGCTTTCAGGTTCTGCCTGATCTTTGCAACCTCTTGCTCCATTTCCTTGAGCAATTCTGGACCAAGCACAATCTTGTTCACTGGGTTATCCCAAGTTACTGGTGTCCTACACCTTCTTCCATACAAAGCTTCATATGGACTCATTCCCACTGATGCTTGCTGTCCATTATTATAGGCAAATTCTACCAAGTGTAAATAATCCTCCCACTTGGATGGTTTGTCCATCACATACATGCGAAGCATGTCTTCAAGCACTTGATTTACTCTCTCTGTTTTCCCCTCAGTCTGAGGATGGTAGGCGGTACTAAAGTTCAACTTCATACCCAAATCTGCAAACAGACCCTTCCAAAACTTGGAAGTAAACTTGGTATCCATGTCAAAGATTATTGCCTTAGGCAATCCATGCAATATGAAAATCTCCTTCATGAAGATTTTTGCAATGGCATTAGCCTTATACGTGGACTTAATCGGTATAAAATGTGATGTCTTTGTCAACTTATCCACCACAACCATGATGGAATCATGTTGTCTCCAAGTCATTGGCAATCATGTAATAAAATCCATGGAAATAACTTCCCATTTCCATTCTGAGACTGAAAAAAGATGCAATAACCCTGTTGGGTGTTGATGCTCAACCTTTACCTGTTGACATTTCATGCACTTAGAAATATACTCAGCAATGTCCTTTTTCATTCTTGGCCAAAAATACTGCTTTCTGGCTGTAGCAACTGTCCTCTGATATCCTGGGCGACCAGAATATGGAGCTTGATGGATTTCATCCATAACAACTCTCGTCAAGTATGCTGCATTTGGAATATAAACTCTGTTCTTATAGGCAAGAAGTTCTTCTTTTTCCAATTTATATCCCTCATACTTCTTTTCAAGGCTTTGCTGCTGCAACTTGTCCTTTATCTGCACATACATTTCATCCTCAACAGTATGATTAATAATCTGTTGTTTCAGAACATTCAAGTTTGCATAAGTGACTATCCCATTCATGGCTAATGGGCATTTCTCTACCACTTCACTAACTTTTCTCTTGGTTCCAGTGGTTAGTTGAACTAACCATGATTTGCTATGCTTTAACTTCTTAAAAGCACAAATCTCAACAACTCTAGGAGTAATATAGCTGTGAGTAGATCTAGGGTCAATCAAAACAGATCAGATTGCTCAACAATCTTACCTTCAACTTCAACCACAGTTGCCTGATGATCTGCCTGATGGTCCTCTAGTGCTGCATAAATTCTAGGGACAGTCCTTGCTACTTGACCCACTGTTTCAGCTCCTTGGATGTTGTGAACTTGCCTTACATACCCATTCTCATGCGGACAGTTTCTGCGTAGATGGTTTCCTTCACATCCCCAACATTGGAGTGGTTCTTTGATCTCTTGGCTTGTCTACCATCGCTCTGGCTGGCTTAGTCACAGCTTGTGATGGCTTCCTTTGCTGATTTCGGAAGTTAGAGGGTTTGAAACCTTTCTTACTTTGGTCAAACTTTTCCTTCTTTTTGTCCTTCCATGCCTTGTGGATATCAGGTTTTCTTTTGTTTCGATCATAGCAATACTTAGCCTTCTTGATAGCCTCTTCTAGAGTTCTAGGTTCATCAAATTCAATTCTATCTTTGTATGATTGAGGTAGCCCACTTAGAAAACGCTGGATTTTCACTTTATCATCTTCGATGTACGTGACATACCTCAACATTTATAAGCTTAAAATATTTGTTGGAAAGACGATGTTTTTCCTTAACCTTCTTCCCATTTCCGCCTCCCACCTTCCGCAGGTGGATCCCGGGGTGTGGAAAACACACTTTTTGCCTTGAATTTTCGACCCTTTTTCCACTTTCCGCCTTCTACAGGCGGATCTCGAGGTGCAGAAAACCCAACATTCTGCTTTGTTTCAACTTTTCTCTTCTGCCTCTCGCCTACCGCCTTCCGCAGGCAGATTTCGGGGTGCAGAAGCGCTTAAGTCAGATGCCTTCTGACTCTATAACCAGGCTTCTAGCCTCCATGATCATAAGCATAATACATTGAAACATACAAGGCACATATAGATGCAAATGCAGGAACATTTAACAACAGTAAACTCTACTGAAATCATTACCAAGCATTCATCATATTCAATTCATTCATATGCAAATACATTGCATAAATAAGAATAACAGAGAATACTTATTTTGAAGATGAAGCTGTCCTGTAACTAGCTATGTCGCTGCAATGTTCCACCCAACCATAGGCTAGTTGTGTTCATCAATCTCTCAACACAACTGCCACCCTCGAGTTGGGCATGATTTCCACAAGGAACTAGGGGACAACAGACACACACAACCAAATCATATCACACACAGTCAAGCCAACCTTCAGTTGGGTTTATCAGATTGTCCAGCCAAGCCAACACACAATTGAGTGTATTAGGCTGCAGGCAATCAAGCCAAACACTGCTGGGTTTATCAGGATACACACCCAAGCCAACTAACAATTGGGTTTATTAGACCGCTCACAGTCAAGCAACATTTACATTAAGGACTAGCAAGCCAACAGATGGGTTTATCAAGCTACACAACCAAGCCATCTCACTACTGGGTTTATCAGGCTACTCGGCCAAGCCAACATTCATAGTTGGGTTTATCAAGTTGTCCAACTAAGGATTACACTCATTGCCAAAATGCACAAGACACAACCAAGCCAACTACCAGTTGGGTTTATCAGGCTGCTAAGGCAGTGGAAAGGTAGAATGGCTAAGCTAGTGGCTCATTCAAGAGCTAGGTACACCTCCACAAGATCTATTTGGCCTGACATTCACAATACCTACACACCCAACACAACGAAACATCCCTTTCTCTGCTCCACAGTCCCTTGGGCTATGCCTTCCCTTCCAGTGCTCTTCAGGGTGTGCATAGAAGATTCACCAGCCACTCTTATCTTTTCGTGAGGTTCCTCTTTGCACTAGGTTTATCAAGCCCATTCCTCGTCTCTTCCACTCCTAAGTCTTGGATACTGTTCAGACCCAAACTAGGGTGCACATAACAATAAACCACAGGGAGACGCAGCAACACAGGGCTTCGCTCTGTAACACAGAGAAATGGGGTCTCATACCACTCTGTAGTTCAGGATAACACTGTAACACAACAACTAGGGTTCCATACCACATTGTCACACATAAAAACGCTGCAGAACAACCCGTTCCGCGACTCAGGAGAGTGAACAATGCATCCTCATGAATGAATGATTGATCATCATAATGGATCCGAATGACCAACAATGTTTAGGTGAAAACAAGGATGACGGACTGGGCACGCATCCCTGCGATTAGTTGCTTCAGAAGCAAGAACGCGGCTTCCCAGACTGTAGGCAAGCTCAGTCACGAAACCGATTGCCATGCCTTGCTTTGCCCAAGGCATTAACTGCCTCAACCGCTCTTTTGGAAGAATTGAATGATTGAGGATAGAGGGCAAAAAGATAGCTGAGGGTTTATGGGTTTCCCCATTGACATCTGGTCTCACCCTATGGATCAGGAGTTTGACTAACTTCCCTCCCTATTCCTTGTGAAATCATGCTCCCATCTCTTACGTTGCAGTGCATAGCTAGTTGTGGTATTTTATTAAATTGTGTATTTACATGGTAACTTCAAAATGTGTTGTGCTTGACTAGCACTATGACCATAGGCATCAACATTGATCACCTATACACAAAACACCAAATCGATGGTAGGGCCTTGGCCTTGAGCTCCTTGCCATGATTTACATACAATATATACATCATGTACAATTTCAATACCATGGGGTCAAAACCGGGGTGTTACACAACACAATAGGTCTAGTTTCAAAATTCAAAGATTACAATACATAGGGAAACGAGGAGATTGCAGAAGCAGGGCACAATTGTATAGATGAAAAACAAGGGGTGTCGTGCCATCCTAATGTCTTGGATGTGTCTTCTAGTTGCAGTATCTGTTGGGTTTTGTTGAATGCTTGAGAGGTGAGAGTGAGACTGCAGTAGTGCTTGTTGATTGTTCTAACACTTGAAGCCAAGGAAGGGGGGAGAAGCTAGTAATATGTTGGTTCAAGCATGCAGCACTTTGTATCCTTCGATTTAGGATTCCCTGATGGTATTGTCCTCTCTTGTGGGGTATATTGAGGACACTTTGAAGTTTGAACTAAGGGTTAGAGGATACACTATCCACAAAAGGCCCTAAATCAGCTATTTATGGAAGAGACAAGTCATCAAGGAAGGAGAAAAGGGAAGCCTGGCTCCCACCCAAAATCTGCATTGTCCAAGGTGTCAAGATTCTGTCTAGAACAACCCTCCATATGATCAAGCCAAGCTACTAACTTGGCATACAACTGTTAGGCCTGGCACTCCAAGTTAAAGGCCAGTGAACTTGCAAAGATTTTGCCAAGGCTTCCTGCCATTGAGTTTCGTATAGATAACAATTTCCACCATGGCTAGGACCTAGAGGAGGCATCCATCCCTCTCTCAAGAAATCTGTTCTTGAAAGCTTGTAATCGTTGTCTTAATTGCAACTTGTGGTTTGTTCTTAATACCAGGGCTGAGGAATGCATCTTCAACCCATAAACTTGTTTTGTATCTCTGTTTAATATTCTTTAACATCTGTTTCATCAGTTTTAAGTAAAAGCATGATTTTATACATTTATTTGCTCAACGACATGGCTACAATAGTATTGATTTGAGAATTGTCTTGAAGAAATTTCAATTCAGCTATCCATCTTTTCAATTTCGGCAATTCTCTGCCACACAGTACAGTTTAAAACTTTAATTGGAGCCTACCTTGTATTAGCTAGCATGTCTGCAGCAGTGCACACCGTTGAATTTTAGAATTTTCCGTTCTTTAAGAAATCTTTATTGTTCACTTTTGCTCAGCTGTTGCTATTAGAGTGTGGGAGTTCAATTTATTTCTTCAATTTCATCTTTGTAATTCATACAGTGGCAAGTTGTTTTGTGTAAAAGTTTGTATTTGTCAACATTTATTCTATTCTGTTGCTGTCTTGAGTCTTAACAGAGTCACTAATAAACTCCCCGGATTTAGTCCATCAGTCTTGCCCCGGATCTATCTTATGACATATGTCAAAAACTACCCAAATTTATCCAAAGGTCTTGTCTGAGTCTTAAAATTGAGGAAAAGCCTACCCAGCAAAAGGTGGAAACTAGACAGCTAATGGAATCACCTCTTCAAAAGAATTACTGTAAAAGTTTTTGTTGCGTATGTTTTCTGTTTGTTTGTTTGAAAGGTAGGCCTGAGAATTTGCCATTTTAGACCAAGGGCTTGATTAGAGCGTCTGTTCCATCTTTTCATAAAAAACTTTATTTTTCCATCCTTGTGAAATGAAACTATTTCTTCAGCTTTATTTGGTTGTATATATTGTATTTGCCTATCTTTCTGGTCATTATTGAATGCAGTATGCAAAACCATTGAGAGAGTGTGTGCGCATGTGTTCTTTCTTTGATACTTGTAATTTTTTGTGTTTATGCAAGTCGTCGAATTCTTGACATTTTTTTATATGATATTTTTTAATTCATTGATTGTTCTTCAGGCCAGGGCTCATGAATGGCTTTTTTCATCAGAGGAAGGGCAGTGGCAAGTTGTAGAAAGTGCAAAAACCGGTCGGCTGATTATGGTAAATTCATTTACTTATTTAACTTTTTCGAATTACTGTTTCCCTAGCCAGCCCTACTTTTAGATTTGTCTTATAGGCAATTACTGAAACAGGTATTCTTAGATGCTAACCACGGTTGTGTTGGCATGGAGGATGTGCAGGTACTTTTTTATTTCCTTTTAAACTCTTATGCTTGGTTGTAGGTAGTTCTTAGCTTTTCAAAGAAAGTTTATTACTGAAATCACTAGCAATTATTTGCAACATTTCAATGGGAAAATATTTCTGTTAATGGATTGGAATATTATTAAATTTCAGAAAGATCTGTCACCACTTGTGGAAGGTCTTGCTCCTGCACAGTCTGAAAATGGTTCCCAGATTCCGTAAGTGTTTGTGTTCCTGGCTGAATATATTGATGTTGTACCATTTATTTAAGTAGGCTGTAAATGCATCCATGCAGCTTCTGCAATGCTTATGTGTCAGCTTTTAAAACACCTCCAAACATATATAAGACTTAACGCCATCTATAAAATATTGCCTTGTCACCTGTTTCATCATAAATTTCCCAGGCAGGCCGCAGTAATTTTTCAGTTTTAATACCTCTCTGTATGGATCGGCTTCACTATAAAGTACTGCATAGGATTTCCAGGATTATCAGCATGATGTGTTGCTTCATCAAAGAGGAAGCAGCCATAATCTCTTCAGCAAAATAATTGTTTATGACAGGCCGAGGTTGGTAGCATAAGGGTTTCTTCAGCTGGGCGTTCAGGGCTTGAGTTTCTAGGATGGTTAAAGGGATGCCTAGGGTGGTTTTGCATCTGATTTTAAGTAGATTAGGGGCTGCCCACATAGACTAGGAAGTCTGCAAGCAAAACTGTGGCATTTCTATGGGAAAGAAAGTAGATCTAGGGCCTTAGCGTTGAGAGAATTGTGGCCCAAGGTGTCGAGGGGTGGTTCCTAGGTTGAGTCTAGGCTATGGGGGTATGCTTTAGGCTTCACATATTCCATCACAACAAAAATATCTGTTGGAGTTTCTATAACCTCGTAAAGACGTATGATATGAAGGTGCATGAATAATCTTAATATTTCTTACTTAAACGAGAAAATTTCACGCTGTTGGAGTTTCACACTGTTCGAAGTTGCTTTGTGCAGAAAATTATCCCACAATCAGGAAAATATGCCTACTTGCTTCCATATAACAGAGAAAAAAGTCATAACTACGAGTAATGCAGAAAGTAAAGGATTCCATTATGTGCACAATCATTCATCTCAACCCTTCGGGCCACAAATACAAGCCACTATTTCACTGAAAGCCAACCATCCAATATATTCAAATCTTGTTCCAATGGATCCAACAAGGATAAAAGTATACCCTCTTTCTTTTTATATATCAACAAATTAATGTACCCTGCCTTTACTATTATAATAGGAGAAGAACCACCTGGAATGCCCCAAGAATTTTAGTCTTATCTAATAATGAGCCCAGCACACAAGAAGGCGGATTGATTTTTTGGAGAAAACCTAAACGACTGTATGTTTAGAGATGCTCCCGAGTCCCATATAGGCTGCAAAAACTGCTAACCCCTAGAATATTCATTCTAGAGTGTGTTATACAATTGTTGTATGTGGATGAAGTTTGTATTAAGAGTGTTCACAAAATATCCACATCATAGATCCCATCGCCATGTGGGGATATTACTTTTTGAGCAACAAAGCAGCTTTGCAAGTAGCCATAATTTTTGGAGAAATGAATCTCTACTTAGAAAAACCATGGATGTATCACCCTAAGTTTGTGATGGCTCGACTGAAAGGAAACAAAGCCCGAGAACCAAATGATCATGAGAGTAGACCTGCAGAGGAAATGCTAGCAAAGGAACCTTCATGGATAGAGGTAATGGCTATTATGGCAATAGATGAAGATCTTGACAAATCCTTAGTTGAAGGCATATAGGTGAGGATTCCCTCCATACATCACATTTTATAGGCCTCTAAATTTAGTAATCACCCTTGTAGATATGAAATCACCTGGAGATAAGGAAAGAAGTGATATAGGAGAGGATTTTATTATCAAAATATGGGATCCTAGTGGCATATGAGGAAGTACTTTAGAGATTCTAATTCTCCCTATGGCCAAATGCCCCAATATACACATTTTTCTTATTTGTCTGATCAATTCCTTGATTAGGATGAATAAGAAGTTAGTATCTACAGAACTTGGGCTGCACAAATGACAGTAAGAGAACATACTATCATCCCAAGCATCTCTATACAATCCTAAGAGATTGAACAACTATATCCAAAGAGACATACCATGCTTGCTTCTATGGAATTCAAGGTCACTGGAGGACTAGGTAAATATGAACAAGGGCCTAAAAATCACTTTATTAGTGGAGTAGAAACTAAGGGGACTTGGATTGGGAGTTGTCATAGCATAGATCACAAACGAAGGAGAGCCGCATCGTGGGCTACCGTGTGACCTTGTCTGTTAAGAATCAAGATACCTGCAAGGACAAACCACAGGCTCAAGTAAATATAATATCACAAGATAGCACAAGAATTAGCAGCATTGGGGATTAAAGTAAGATCTCTATGAAGAAAGCTCGCTTCATTTACCACTTGACACTATTTGACGTCTTTCTATTATGCTTGTGAAGAACAATACAAAATCCACCTCCCCGCCCAGGATTATCCTTGGAAATTTGTGATGCATATCTTTGACAACACTCAACCTTTCAACATTGTTATCATTATTGATGGTCCAGGCATTTAAATAGGAATTTCAAACAGTACAAAGGTTAGCACAATGTTAATTTTCGATTAAAGAAGCCATTAGGCTTCTAGGGTTTGGGTCCACCCTTGGGTTACAACTTTAGGGTTTAGGGTTATATCATGTTTCATTTTGTAGATCTATCATTACTATTAGAACAACGAACATAGAATACAAACAAATGGATTGAATAAAGAATCGAACCAACAAAGGTGATGTGATGCGCTTTTCCACTGCCAGTATGATTCCCTGTTTTGCTTTCAACCTCACTGCAGTGGAACCAAGCTGCAAATAAAATTAAAAAAATGTAAGCTAACGACTTGAAAAGCCAAAAAAATAAATGGGTATTCAATGAATAGAGAGATGTATTGAACCTTGATTGCTTCCATGGCAAAAATATGCCTATGAACCCGACAAACCACTGAGTAACGTTAGGTGAATTGGGCCTTATCTCCCCAGATTGAGCTTGTTTTCCCCCAATTCAATTTTGGGTTTACCCAGATGCTCTGTCTCCATCCATTGCTGACCCCATGCCCGTTGCTTGATTGAGATCCTGCAGAAGTCGTTCGGGCTTGTTTGTAAATTCAGGGCAGAGCAAGCATAAAAAGGGGGTTTCTCATGGTTTTGTTCTCGCAGGGCCCTCCACTTCCTCCTTCATTAATTGGGGCCGCTAGCTTTGCGTTGCTAACTGAAGGTTCTCGCTCACTTTTGGCCGTCCATACCCACGAGCGTTAGCGAGGAGCCTTTCCTTAATGTTCGAGCGGGAGCATGTCAGAACCTGTAATTAAGTAGCTAGCTGGTATGATGGGAGGGGCTTAAACACGACACTAGGGTGCGTCCAATGCAGGAACTCACTATCGAGCCATATTTGTTTTTTGCTTTTTATGTAGCTGTGCCCTCTTGGTTAGGGTTTCAATTCTCTTGGATGCCAAGGTTCTGTGCTTCAGTTGTTGGTGGCAAGTGCGCTAGGGTGAATCACGCCCTCTATGTTCGTTTCGTCCAGCTAGTCTTAGGGTGTGCCCTTCTCTCCTCAGGTGTGCTCAGTGGATTTTCAGTGTTCCTTTTGGGTAAATGGTCAAGATGGCTCCTAGATGCGAGGCATCTCCTGAAGATTCTACCCACCCATACGAGACCTTGATCCTTACCCTTCATAAAGTGGAGGGATAATAAGAATTGCCCGCCCAGTGAAGACCTGAGAGGTCCGGAACACCTTTACCTTTGGATCAGGGTCCACAACTTTCCGGCTCCATACAGGGATTGGGAAATCTAGAAGGCAAAAATGTATGTCCTTCGATGGCTGGGACGAGAGTCAACATTCCTTCCAGGTCGATAGCTCATTGCAAAGTATGGCTGGCTCTATTATCGGGATGACTTCCTCTCCCTGCTTTGTCTCTAAATGTGTACACTATAGCAGCACGACATTCTCTCTAGCTCTATCTCTGTCCACGAGCTTTATATATATATAATTGCCATTTCGTGTCGAAAATCTGACGACATTGTCTATTTGGTGTTAAAACGTCGACGACACGTCGATTATCCGATGGGTATCGGGCCAATATGGAAAAAAGCAAAAAAAATGCATTTTATCTTAAGTAAAATCCAACAGGAAGGCCAAATTTCAGGGTGTCGTCGGTTGATGCCGTTGGAATTTGTGGTCAAATTCACTTGTGTGACAATTCATAAGGTTGGAATCCATGACCATCAAAGGCCTTCAAGGTGGTAGGGGAATGGTTGATTTTAGGAGAACCAATAGCTTGCCAACAAGACATACATGATAGAAGCAGAGGCACCTTCGTCGAAAACGGTACGATTGATCTTTTTCCCACTAACCTTTGTAGATATTTGAAAGGCGAGTTGGTGATAAAGCCCAGACATAAAATCTTTTAGTTTAAAATTGATGGCGTTGGAATTTTCTGGATCCATAGCTACAAGTATTGACAACAGATTTTTTCTTTGCGTTGGACAAGTTTGGAGTGCTTTGAGAGTAGACATAGTGCAAGGTGCTTGAGCTAAATCTTCAACAACGTTATAATATTGAGCAGCACACGTGCTAAGATTTAAAACTGACTTTCGAATAGTACCCTTATGTGGATGTAAAACTGTGTCAGAAACAGGTTTTTCAATTTGAAGACCATTAGTAGGAGGTGGAGTGGAAGGGGAAGGTTTATCAATAGAAACACCTTCATTCTTTTTCTCTGACAATATGTCATAGCTCTGTGATTGAGTTGTCACGTGAACTGTTTCACTAGACATCATGTTAATTTCTTCAACAGAAGAAGAAGAAGGTCCATGCAAGGATTCATGATCAATCTATTGTTGTTGAGTAGGGAAAGGATTGGTTAAACTGCTGGAGTGGAAATATTTTTAAGAAATTTATTAACCTCTTCACAAGGAGGACACTCTTTCGTAAAGTGATCACCTCCACATATGAGACTAGGGAACTTAGCCTTTCTCTTAGGTTCGCGGGTTTTTTGGATTTTCCTTTTTGCTTTTTCCTAGTTCCCGAGGATTCTGAAGATTGTACTGCACTGACTTCAGTGGAAACAATGTTAGAAAGTGGCAACAAGGAAGGTCTTCTATCATTGCATGTGTCCTTGCATGCTAGAAGACATTAAACATGAAGCCAAATGTATAAATGTGATTTTCCTAAGTTTAGACTTAGGAAAATGCATTAATTAATCTAATTTGATATTAACTTAATGGAGTCACTTTTATAAAGTGAAAAGTGAAATAATTTAAGTGATGGTTAATCTAATCTTGGCCATTGATCTCATCGGATGATCTCATTTGTTGATCCATAGTGAGGGTTAGAGTTTTCGCTTGGCCATTGAGTTAAAAGAAGATTTTGTGGAGAGGACACATACAGAGAGAGATACAGACAAACAAAGAAGTCAGACTGAGAAATTTTGTAGAGAAGACAGAGGAGCACTCGCCTAGAGGATTCGTAGAGTTACCAGGCAGAGCACATGGTCGTATAGGAGGGAGGTTGTACATCAGCAGTACGGATTTTGTATAGCTGACGCTGGCCGTACAGATCCGTACAACTGATGCTGGAGGCCGTACAACTGCACAGGGAGGCCATACTGTTTGCTGGGTTTGCCCAGTTATTTTTGCAGAGGTTCTATTTTCCCAGGTTAGGTGCATTGAACCACTGGATTATATTTGCTCTATATCTTCATAATAAAATTTCATATCTGATTGTTGCACCGGTTTTCCCATCTTGGGTTTTATCTGGGAGTTTCCATACCCAAAAATACTATGTCTATATTGGTGTGATTATTGTTCATGTTTTTCAGTATTTATTTTCCGTCGCATTACTAGTAAAAGAAATTCATGTGTGGTTATCAGTAAAATTAAAATATACTGTTTAACCCCAGTTTGAATTTTAAAGGAATTTTACAAATAGTAGGAGAAGTAGTCTTGGGATTCGAAACAATCTGGTTAGAACGTGAATTTGAAAGACTTTGCTTTTTTGTTGATTTAATGATAGACTATGTTTGCACTGAACCTACAATGCCATCGATAGGGGGTTCTGTGGAAGGTCTTGAAGGATTTGTGGTGGGATGAGGAGCATTCGAAATTAAATCATACAAAGTTCCAGACTGTGGATAAACCAAGTCCAGGTACTGTGCACGACTAATTGCTTGCTCTTTGGTTACTGTTATCGGTTGAAATGGCAATCCAAATCACTGGCAAGCATGTGAGGAAAAAGTGACCACTATTACCTTAGTCACTTCTCCCAAATTTTCGGAAGCCTAAGCCTCTTAGGTGAGAGCCCTATTACAATTCTTCAAGGACATTACAACACCAAAAATATCTCTTTCGACGATTGTTAGTGATCAGTGCCTAATGGAGTCAAATCAAAGGGTGTAAGTGTTGTGTTATGTATACTTATGAAATATGGTTATTAATTTCACTTTAACAATGCATTTATCCAATGATAATCGAATAAACAACCAATTAAATCAAATGTGTAAATAGCAAACGTGATTAGCAAGCATTATTATTTTAGTGGCAAGAGTAACAACCATAATCTTGTATTTACCACATTCTCATCTCAAGTCTGAAAGCATGCATTTATTAGCATCAAGATCACCACTAGTATGCCACTAGCATTAGCATGATACTTTTAAAAACCACTAGCATCAAGATCACCATGTTGAATTTTTAGCATTAGCATGATACTTTTAAAAATTTGCAAACTAACATAAACAAATGACAAGTGCAGTATATAACATCAATCACATCAACACAATGAACACAAGATTTTTCACTCGGGAAACCTTCAAAGGACAAAAACCCCAAAAGCATTAGTAATTCATCTCATAAATGAGATGACTGAAATTCTTCAAAAAGTTCTTCAAACCACAACAGGGTTAAACCACAAGATCTGAAGATCAATTTTTCCAAATTACACAAAAATGCCAAAATGGTTTTTTCACAAATTAGGGCTTTACTGCCCTAATTTGTCTCTCTCTTGTTCATTGGCAGGCTACTCGAAAAATTGTCTGGATTTGTTCTTTTGCTACCCGTTGGTACCCTATCTGCTGCTCGGTTGTACCAGCCGTACTTCTTTGCTGCCTAGAGCCACCTATCACCTACCTGCGTTCTGTACTTTGCTCGGTTGCCTTGTTTGCAGCTCTGCTGCTGCCCAGAGGGCAGGCTTCCCTAGGCTGTGGCCTTTAGGGCTGGCTCGTAGGATGCCCTAGGGCCTGTGTAGACTCGACGGTCTTGCGGACTGCTATAGGACCCTCACGAGTATGCCCACAGGTTGCTCGGAGGGCCTATGTGGCCATTGCAGCCCTCATGGGTCTGCCTAGTGGGGTTGGCTGTAGGCTGTAACCCTCCCAGGTATGCTTGTTAGAGGCTGCCCGAGGGTGCTGAGAGGGAAAAACCCTTACGTGGCCTGCCGCAGGAGAGTAGAGGGTAGCCCGTGAAGAGGAGGGCTACCCATGAACAAACCCATCTGCCTAGAAGAAGGGAGAAGCTGCCCGGAGGTAGAATGAAGGCTGCTTGAGGAGATCTGGAACTGGGCGGTGAAAGGAGAGATGCCCAAAAAAATGTAAAGAAGGGTTAGGGTAAAAACCTAACTCAAAAAGCAACTGCTGCAATTTGATGATGAAACCGTAGCTTAGGGTTCTTCTTCAATAGATGATGATGATGCCCTAGCTAGACTCATCCATGCTAGGGCATAATCATAAAAGCCTTCTTCTTCAAAAACCTGAGAGATCTTCTGATGAGCAGCTATACCTGTGAGAGCAAGTGTGTGTGTAATGATGAAATGGATTGATCTTCTTTTATATTTTTTGAGTCACCTGTAAGTGAACCAAAATTACAAATCTTAAAATAATAATATTTTATTCTTTTCTAATTTTGATTTTTGCCTTTAGTGGTACTAAAGGTCTTTTTGCACTTTCACTTTTACACCTTAGTGGTACTAAGGGTCTTCATGTATTTTTAACTTTTGCTTTAGCCTTATTTAAGTGCCCCTGTGGTCATCACCTGTGGTCAACGTGGTCTTTCATCACCACTCAAAGTACATCATCATAAACTGAGAGGATTGCAAAGCCCACTGATCAAGGGTCAGAGTGTCACACATGCCTAGACCCAGTCTAGGGCTTATAGTGCCTTCCTAGTAACAGACCAGGTGCCTCAGCCATAGGCTGCATAATTTGACACTAGGTCAAATACTTGGTAACAGACCAAGCGCCTCCATTCTCCAAGAGAATGGCCCTCAGCCCCGGGCTGAGTCCTGATAATTGACCGGGTGCTTCCATTCAAAAGAATGGCTACTCAGCACTAAGCTGAGTCTACTAGTACTAGACTGGTCCACATCGTTGTCTCGGACCAGATGTCTACCATTCAACATAATGGTCACTCAACACAAGGTTGAGCCCCCCCAGGGCAGAGTTGGGTCCATATCATGGTCAAGGACCAGATATCATCATTCAACAAAATGATCACTCAACTCTAGGTTGAGTCCACACCGTGGTCCTGGACTAGGTGTCCCCATTCTCCTAAGAGAATGCCTTTCGATGCTCCTCAGAAAAATCAACAACTTGCTTGTAATATATGAGACTAATATTATCCACGAGTAATAAGACTGACAAGCAACTATAAGTATTTATCAAAATAATAATTTAAACACATGTACAACAATATGTTTCAGTCATCACATACATCAGTAATTATACCAACATTAATGTATTAGTTTTTGGTAGTAATAAATACGAGTATGATTGTGCTTTAAAGTGCTAATATGGAATAATAAAGGATGCAATGACAACCCAAACTAACAATTCATATCAGCATTTGACTAACCTCTTATTTGTTTACGTGTAGGCTAAAGGAGAGGCAAAAGGGAAAGTGTAGCAGGCTGCAAAAAGGAGAAGGATGCCACTGTAAGGGCAACTTCAGAGGTAGTAACTAGGGCCGAGGTTTGTTGCAATGAAAAAGGCCCTAGTAAAGGTGTGGGGGAGAAGGGAAATTAGCCTTAGGACTAACTTTAAAATAGGCTTGAGGGTTGGTGGAGGCCTAAAGAA
Source organism: Pseudotsuga menziesii (assembly GCA_001517045.1). Lineage (NCBI taxonomy): Eukaryota > Viridiplantae > Streptophyta > Pinopsida > Pinales > Pinaceae > Pseudotsuga > Pseudotsuga menziesii. Next base: position 873,643 of record LPNX011064209.1, read on the forward strand.
AGGGCTTAATGGGTAGGGTTGTTGTAATAGCAGGCCCGTGGAAGAATAACAGCCTGAGGTCTTTCCTGAGGGAAGATTTGAGGGTAGAGAGGGAAAGAAAGGGGCTGCCAAGGTTGGGTAGAGGGTTTAGAGAGGCATCCGAGGTGGGAGAAGGCTGTTGCGAGGGCTTAGGAAGCAGTCCTTAAGGAATGTTTTGGGCATGTAGTTAGGGTAGTGCTAGTGTGGGGAAGAACTAACCCTAAACTAGGCCTGCACTAACCTAAAAACTAACCTAGAAACTAACCGAAACTAACCCTAGACTAGGTTTTGGATGATGAAAGGTATGAAAACAAAGGGAAACTAACCTAGCAAGAGCCCTACCTCAACCTAGGGCATGTAGGGAGAATGGCTAACCTAGAGAGGAAGAAAACCTAGGTCAAACAACTATTCTAGAAAACTAAGGGAAAAACCTAGAGGACCCTCACAAGGAGACGTGCCTCGTTTTGCTAAGGTGACAAGAAGGTTGGAAATGGCCTATTCTAGGAGAAAATGCAGCACTAGGGCTACCATTTAAACACGAATGTGCATCATTTACCAACATTCAAAAAAGAAGATAAGAAGCCTCACCTCCAAGTGCTCGTGTTTAGCCAACAAATCAAAACATCACATTGCAATAAGAATTTCACCAATGAAACTAGAAAACAACTTGCATTAACCCAGAAAATCCTCCTCAAGAGGGGCACATCTCTCCAAAGAGCCCTAACAAGAGTAGAACAAATGCACAGTGTCTTATCCCATGAGTTTTGTTTTCAAAATGAAAGTGAGGAGCTCTATTTATACGATCTCACACTCACTTTTTACAAAATATCTAGGCTTACATGCCTTAAAACATGTCAATTTGAAATTATAAAATGTGGGCTCAAGGTAGGCTACCTAGGGTATTTGTACCCCTAGGTGCTAAAATGTGCTCAAGTAAGCGAATCACTTCGAACAAAAGGCTGGAGTGAGCTGCAGGGAGGGCGTTATACCCAATCTAACCCCTAGAATGCTGTAAAATCCTTCAACGCCCTCCTCAAAGCATCAAAAGGCTTGGCATGGAGGATGGCTTCCTCTGAGGAGATAAGGCTGGGGAGAGTAGGTGCCCACTGACTGAAGGGCCTGTTGCCCACCTATTTCGACTAGGTGGCAACTCCATGTACACGAAGTTGTACATAATTGTACCTTAGAAAAATCTGAGGATTTTTCACTTCTGCAGGGCTATTGCCCCTTTGTAAAACGAAATGTCCGCTCCCCTGCGTGGGAAAATTAATGTAATTTAATGTGCTAGTGTGGGTCATTTGATATGGATGCCACACCATGGAACGGGTTGTTAGGGAAGTCCCCTCATCGAGTGTTTTTCCCTTTCCGATTGACCTTGTTGAACAAACGAGTTTAATCGGTTTGGTTTTCACTCAAAATCCTCCAAAGTGGTGACGGGCGTTCTACCAGTCAATTCCATGAGGTGGCTAAGGCTTCAAAGTGTGATTCATGACCATGCTAGGCATCTGTATAGAGTCTTGCGGAGTTTCGTTGTGTTGTTGTATTTTTATAAATTTTTCCTAGTTAACTATTTTCACCCCTTGGTGATTAATTAACTCAATTTTGATGTAATAATGTAATGGCTCAAGCATGGCATTTTGTAATAGGGGCTATGAATGCAAAGACAAATTGCTATGAAGCCCCCTAAGCCACTGCTTCGAGTCCCATATCATTCTGATGAGTGGTTGAGGAGATAGACCATTTTTGTCTAAGCAAGGTCTATTTTTCCTAGGGAATTAATTAATTTCCCTAAGTCAAAAATTCACATTTTTTGATTTTGAAGTAAAAAATTAAAAATTTGCCATGGTAAGTTGGTTGGGGGTTCCGAAGCCTAGGAAAACTTATTCCAAAGTTTTTCACCCCCCCATGGCCTAGATATTAAAATTTTCAAGTTATTTTTAATTTTTCCTAAGTCAATATTAGGAAAATTTAAAAAATTAAATTGAATTTTTTTATTATCTAAGGTGAATGTATTTTATCCTAAGTCAAAGGGATAAAAATTTATTAGTGGAGCTAATTGCTAAAGAGGAACCAAGATATAATGAAGGCCTTCACTAAAACGTGGGTTAAAACCACCACAAGGAGGGCGTCACTTAAAAAAGAGCCAAAAATAGAGGAGGACGACCATATATGGAGCCATCATCAATTATAAAGGAGGCGCTATGTAATATAGAGAAGGCACTTGCATTTAGAAGACCCACGCTAAAATTAAATGGAGGCTCTATCATATAATGGAGGCGCTAAAATTGGAATGGCCCCACGTCAAAATGATGGAGGCGCTAAAGTATTAATAGCCCACGCCCAAGTTCAAAAGTCAACATATATTATGGAGGGCGCTAGTTGATTGGAGGCGCAAGCAAAGAAAGGGACCCACGTTTTATTAAAGGGAGCGCTAGGCTATATTTGGAGGTAGCGCTACTATGATACGGGCCCACGTTTTATTTGGAGGGGGCGCCTCATATAGAGGAGCGCTAGCTCACTATAGAGGGGGCGCTACATTGTTTAGAGGATGCCAAAGTATTTAGAGAGGGCGCTATCCTTTGGCCCACGTTTTTATTGCATTTTTGAGCCGCCAAGTTTGGAGTTTCCACCATTTTTAGAGGAGGGCGCCTAGCCTAAGTGGGCCTACTTGATTTTTCTAATAACCTAAAGGCAAGATCTAGGGTGAATATTTAGTCTAAGACCTAGATCCAAAGGTTATTATTGTTAATACATGGATTAAGCTTCTAAGCCCTTGATTTAAAATTAATCTAAAGGTGGAGATTAATGGAGAAAAATAGAAAGCCAAATACCTAGATCTAGTGGGTGAGATTAAACCCTAGATCTAGATCCAATCTCAACCATTTATCATTAAGGAGTTGGGGATTATCTCAACTATTTAATGAGGGTCTCACTCCCTCATTAAAACACAATCATTCATGTTATTGTTATGTTGCCGGAATTTCTTGCTCTCATTCTTGCTACCATTGTATTGAAGATTTGCCCAAGTTGGGCCATTGAATAAAAATTTCTTTGGAGGGATACTATGCTGCAAATTTTTTCATGATCTACTACTCTTGAGGTAACTTTGTATTTGTCTTGTTTGCATTTATTATATTTTCTAGTTAGCTCTCCACAAAGTGTTTTGTGGAGAGATTAAAGAGTAGAAGTGTTTTTACTCTTTCTTGTGAATGATTTAACATTTCTTTCAAAGTGTTTTGCAGGAAGCGTTAGGTGTTCATCTCTAGGATTACAATATTTTGCAGGCATAGATTATATTTGCAGGTTATCCAAGCAAGGAGATCTCTCCAAACATCATTCCGGCAATATTTTCAATTCGGCCATCTACTTTCAGCCTGTTTAAAACTGAGTTTTATTCACTGTTTAGTGAATATAACCCTTGTTTTAGGGCCCTAACCTCTCATATATTAGTTTACCCTTTTATTTCTGCTATTTTCACATCATTTGGGTGGCTGGAAACTCATTTTCCAGCCCTCTAAATAACATATTACTGTCACTTATTACATTCAGAATTTTTTTTTTGTAAATTTGTAATTGTATAAATTTCAGCTTATATTTATTTACACTTTGAGCTTAATCGTGGTATCCCACGTCTGACCTCAAAGGATCGAGGACAGAACGCGAAGCGCTCAGAGTAGTAAAAAATATTTGTCTGTCATATTTTTTTTTTATGTAAATTTGTAAATCTTGTGCTAATATTTTACAACAGTGTTAGTGTTGTTTCTATGATTTCCAGCGAAGAATAGCTCGCTGGTTTTGGATAGGTTATGCACGTTTAAAGGAGAGTTGCTGCCCAAAAGGACGCAAAATTTCCTCAAACTTCAACCGGCACAAAAGGGGTTCCAATCCTCACCTCTCTTCCATATTTTTCTGATTATTGTAAACCCCAAAGACAGTTTCTTGGGGTATTCTTCAAAGCTTATAAGCTTTTGTAATCTATAATAAATAGAGTAGGAAGTAGAGTAGGAAGTAGGCTAATATTTGCTTAAGTTTTTCTGTTTATGCAAATTTTATTTTTCTGTCAAAGTAATCGTACAACCCATTAAAACCTGTGTATCCTCTATCCACTTGTCATCTCCCTTTAGGGAATTCAAGCTGGATATGAAAAGCAGGGGAAGTGGGGGCTTAGGTAATTAGACTAATTTTCCTTTTCTTGTACTACAATCTACAATCAAACACTGTATTTCCCAAGTCATCTTGGTGATCACTTTAAAATAAACCTTGCATATTAACCATCAAGATTAAAACTAATTTTTAAAAATTACCAACAACAACTTCCCACATCCTGCTCCTCTACTCGGTTATCACCCTCCGGGGTACTCCGAGATACGACCAGGGGAAAGGGAAGTCTTAGTTTAATGGGCATCCATCTAGCGATTTTCGAATTGATTAAAGACAGTGACTCGGAAGCTGCAAGGGGTAGTAGACCGAGGGGGTCTCTAAGCGCATCGACGTCCTCCTTGTGAGCACCGGGCCATTGGGGTTTGACCTGTGAGCTAGGGGTGGGCTTTGCTCCCACCTGTTGAGCGCAACAGCAATCCCTCTTCGGTTTGAGAAGAACTAGATCGGGGTAGTCACACCACCAGATCTACAACTTAATCCAAGAAGAACAACATTAATAAAATTAACTAAAATAAACCAAGAAGCACTTCAAAATCGGTTCTACAACACATTTATTTCAAGCACTCTTTTATTACAATACAATACTACAATTTTTACTTCCAGCACTTTATTTCTCAGCACATTTATTTATTTTCGATTCTGTAAATGAGCATGTGGTGGATGTTAACTGCTTAAATCTTTTTCATATTTTAAATTTACTGCTGGTTTAGTAATCTGCATTCATAACGATTTTCTGCTATTTCGCAAGTTTGTTTCATTTTCCCATACATTTATTTTATTTCATTATTGTCTATAATTATTTGGTTTATTCATATATTTCATTGTTAAACACTTGAGCCATAAGTTCAATCATAGCTTAAATCTCTAAATTGTTTTTTTTGTAATCTTGTAAAGTGGTAACTTATTTTGACTCCATTATCTAGGCACTGGTCTTGTTTTATATAAGGTCTCAGCCTCATTCTGTAAACGATCCCTTTAATTAATCCTTAACTAATTAATAAACCTGGAACATAGTCTTTCCATAGGGACTACCCCCCTTGGCTCTGTTGGGATCTTGCCTAAACGGAGGAGTTGCGGACCGAGGTGACAGTGGTCCCCAACTCTCACTTGCCCCCAAGGACACACATAGCAGGTTGTGACTTTCCTGCACCTTAAAGTGTGAATTAGGCGACAACAGGGCCAGAAGGGTCTCTTAAGTGGCGAAGGGAGACATAATGTCGTGTACCTGAAGCAAAGGCCACCCGAGCTCGTAAACAGAATATGTAGCCATGTGACGTAGTGGTACACCCTTAGGATCCTTGGACACCAACCTCGAGGTTAAAATCCCTAGTAAAGGGCAGTCAGTAGTGCCATTAAGCCATAATAGTCCTAAAAGAAGAACCAAAGGGCACAACCATGACCACCATTGCTCGATAACACCCTATTACCACCTAAGTTGTACTTGGTGGTTTTTTCAAGCGAGTTGGTGAAGTAGAACAAGTACACTTATTCATGGTCAGAGTTCAGAAGTCCGCAAGCCTTTTTCTGGGAGTATGTTCGAAATTTTTTGTAACACATGTTCATACCTCCTTGGGGAAATTGTAAAAAATGCCCTAGCATTTAATTTTTATAAAAGGCTCGACTTCCTAGACTTAAGCATCAAGCCAAATAGCCCAGAGTGTTTTTTTCGCTTGGTTATTATTGGTTGTTGAACAAACGACTAATAATTTCTGAGTTTTTCACTCACACCTCCAAAGTTGGGGTAGTCCTCTTGCTGTTTCGGCCTTAGGAGGTTATTAGAGCCTTCGTGTTAGTGTTTTTCAACATGTTAGGCATTGCATTTGAGTCCTAGGGACATGTACTAGGTCCCCCTAGAGTTTCGTCAATTTCTAAGAATTTTTTTCCCGTTTTTAAAGCCATTTTTTAATGGTTTAATTAAAAAAATTCAAAATGTAATAGAAGTCAGATACAAAGTTTGTTTTTGATGTGGGGACACTCGTTTTCTAACTCAGAGCGTCCACTTTTCCTCCAAGGACACACCGAGTGGCTTGAAGATTTTTGCCACATCCCCCCCAGGTGTTTGAAAGGTGACAACACTTTCTGTGTAATATCCCAAATATTGATATTTTCTAATTCTAAGAAAAATTACTGAAATAGCCGGGCATGCAATCTGCCATGCAAAATTGCCCTATATTATAGATGACTTTAGGGTTAGGGTTTGCAGGATAGAATGTAACACTTAGCACTGATAAGTTGACTGAAATGCTCATGAGAGAGTATGCATGCATCAAGAGCCGATTCGGTGATGAACTGGTGCCTTCTGCCTCTGGTGATACTCCAGCAACACGAACCCAAAATCAGCTAAGGGTGACGTTTTCAGTGAAGGAGGTGTCTGTTGAAGTTGAGAATTTGCAGGAGTGGTAGTCTTCCCGTACTGGAGAGGATGCCTGACACATGCGGATGTTCTGAAACCTCTAAGCAAGCTAGCGAATTGATCTAGAGGTTTAGCTGCTCACGCCCCTTGATCCCCAAATTGCTGAGAACTACTTCGGATGAGCAAGACAGGATTTGATAATCATCGGGTGCTAGAGGATGATACTGATGATGAGAATGGTGCCAGTATTCTAAAGATAAACTGAGATCTGAGGACCCAGCGAATGATTTGGGGTTTTCCAGCTAAAAACCTCCTTATGGCTGCACACGTGTCCCTGCAAACAATCTCTGATGGATACTGGATAACTGCAACTGGATGAATACGTTGAAGAGCGAATGGTGAACCCGGATGAGACTAGGGCAGATATCTCACTGCCGAAACCCCATTAGCTGAAGACGTCGCCTTTAACCCCAACTGTTGTGGCCGCACGCTGTGCTGCTACTCAAGAGCTCCAAAATTAGTAATAATAAAAAAGTATCTCTTTAGGCTCCCTCATCCTTCTTAAATAGATCCTTATGCGCTTTTAGGGTTCGCATGTCACTTTTAGGGTTTGTGCTTTTACTTTTGCATGCATGCGATTCTAATTTGATGTTGACATTTTAACCCTAAAGAGAAAAGGCTTCTTTTAGCCTACTGCCGACTTTAGTACTGAATGTGTGTCCTGAGTTGTTCTAAGTACCAAATGTCCTCAGTCAATCCCCTCTTATGTAGTACCTGCTCGAACCTTATGGGGATTAAGTAGGTTAGCGGGTGTTTTGTTGCCTTATCGGACGAGGACATTACAGTCCTCCCCGCTTGAGATTGCTTGTCCTCAAGCAACTGCAAATTGGAATGCTGCAATACCTGTTCTCCTTCCCATGTGGCATCCTCCGGAGGTAATTCTTTCCATTGGACCAAGTATTCTCTAGTGTTCCACGGGGACGCGCCTCCCAGGGTCGGGGGCTCGCCCCCTACGCTTCCCACGCCCCGGGGGCTTGGGGGCTCCATGGGAACGGTTTCCCAGCGCCCCCTTTCTGCAAAACTTGGGGAAACGCAGGTCTAGGAGTTTCCCGGATTGGGGGGCTCCCACACGCCCCCTCCTGAAATTGGGGGGCTCCGACAGACCCCAACTGCCCTTGATTTTTTAAATTTTTTTACTTAAAAAAGAAATGGTTCATCTTAAATTTTAGGCTTTTAGACTAAATGATCATTTTAAAATGAAATAGAAACAAATAAAAAGAAACAAACATCGATATGATATGCTTGGCTATAACGATTATATTAAATTACACTAAACTCTTCGGGAACATAAGCATGCTAGTATGCAAATGGTGATGGGATGAAGATATGATATGTTTATATGTTGGGGTTCATATTTTTATTATTTTTCTTTTTTTTTTAAATTTTAGAGACCGACCCCCCTATGTTAGGGACCTCGATGCCTCCCCGCCCCCCCGCCCCCCAAAATACCCCAAAATTTTGGGGTGTCTCTACACGTCCCCAATGTGTGTTTCCCCGCTCCCACTCCCTCGCGTCCTAGAAACTTGGTGGAACACTGGTATTCTCTAATCACTCTGTTTCGGATTTTTCTTTCTCGAGTTTGTACGATCCGTTCTGGAATTAGTACCAATAGTCCCTTATCATCTAAGGGAGGTAACTCTGTTGATGGAGCAATGTGTTGTTCAATGGTCTTTTTTAGGTTGGACACATGGAATACATTGTGAATTTTGCTCTCCGGTGGCAGTTCTAGTTCATACGCCACGTCTCCCACCTTTCTGATAACTCTGTACGGTCCGTAGAAGCGAGGTTTCAACTTTTCCGCTCCTTTCTTCTTAAGTGAAGATTGTCTGTAGGGTTGGAGCCGTAAGTATACCAGATCTCCTACTTCAAAGCTGCGCTCAATTATGTGCATGTTTGCATACAACTTTTGTTGATTCTGGGCTGTCTGTAAGTTCTCTTTCAGGATTTTAAGGATGTACTGACTGTCTTGTATCCAATCCTTTGCCTTAGAAACCCTGTTGTCTCCGAATGATACATCTGCAAAGCCCAAGGCATCATAGCCATATAATGCCTTAAAAGGTGTCATCCTAATAGACATGTGGTAGGTAGTATTGTAGCAGTATTCCCCTAAGTGTAGCCATTTAA
>LPNX011064209.1:882996-893573 GCA_001517045.1 Pseudotsuga menziesii
TCTGCTTCAAGAAGTACTTGTGGCTGTTATGATCTGTCTTGATTTTGAACTTGCTGCCCATCGGGTACTGTCTGAATTTCGTGAGAGCATGTAAGATGGCTAGCATCTCCTTGTCGTATATGGAGTAGTGGCACTCATAGTTCTTCAGTTTCCTGCTCTCAAATGCGATAGGGTGATGGTTCTGCATCAATATTGCTTCTAGCCCTTCCCCTGATGCATCACATTCTACTACAAATGGCTGTGAGAAGTCTGGTAATGCTAAGACCGGGCAAGAACTCATGATGACTTTCATCTCCTCAAAAGTTTTCTGTGCTAATTTTGTCCAGGTGAAGGCTCCCTTCTTTGTGAGATCTGTGAGGGTTTGACGAATTGGGAGAACCCCTTAACATACCTCCGGTAATATGTGCAAAGGCCTAGAAAACCTCTCAATTCTGTGACTGTTTTTGGCGTGGGCCAATCCCTGATAGCTCGGATTTTCTCCATATAAACTTGTACCCCTTTTGCACTGATTATGTGCCCTAGATACAACATTTCCTTCATGCCAAATTCACACTTGGACATCTTCGTGTAAAGCGAGTGTTCTTCTAGGATGCTCAATACTTCGTCTAGATGTTTCAAATGTTCCTCCCATGTTTTGCTGTAAATCAAGATGTCATCAAAGAATACTAGCAAAAACTTACGTAACTGAGCTCTGAAAGTATGGTTCATGCATGACTGAAAAGTGGCTGGAGCATTGGTAAGTCCAAAAGGCCTGACTAGGAATTCACAGTGACCATAGTGACAACGAAAAGCTGTTTTAGAAATGTCTTGATCCCTTACTCGGATCTGATGGTACCCTGAGCGAAGATCAATCTTTGAAAAGTATTTGGCGCTCCGCAGCTCGTCCATGAGTTCATCAATCCTAGGAATGGGATACCTGTTTTTGATGGTCTTCTTGTTGAGTGCTCTGTAATTGATGCACATTTGCAGTGTGCCATCCTTTTTCTTGACTCAGACCACTGATGATGCAAAGGGGCTAGAGCTGCGCCGAATGTATCCAAGCTCCAGTAATTCCTTGATCTTTTTCTCGATCTCGTCCTTATATCTTTTGGGATGCCGATAAGGGGTGGTGATGACTACCTGTGTCCCCTCCTCTAGCTCAATGATGTGCTCAAAAGCCCCTGTCTGGCGATCTACCTGCTGGAAGGTCCTAAAATACCTTTTCGTGTTATTGTAATATAGCCTGAATGTCATCTGGGTGTTGTGTGTTGTTCTCTGGAAGTTTCCTAAAGGTGACCAAACATTCTGCAGCCCATTCTATGTCATCCTGTCTGAGTACTGCCTCCATTCTCCGTGAAGAGACCGGTTTTGGGGGATAAGTGTTCATGCCCCTCAAAACTACCCATTTTCCATCTGGCCCCTGGAATTCCATTTCCATTGCTCAGTAGTCTGTAGTATATTTCCCTATGGAATAAAGCCATTGAACGCCTAATACTACATGTGTATCTGCCACATTCACCACATAGAATGAATTTGTCATCTGGTAGTTTCCTAATGTGAAATTCAGTTTTGGAATCCAATAGTTGCATTCCATGCTAGAGTTTTCGGCTATTGCTATAGTAAATCCCTCAAACTTCTTTGTCGGAATGCCTCTCTTGGCTACCGCATCAATGAAATTGTGGGTTGCTCCTCCATCAACCAATACTCCCACTCTGTGGCCCTGTACTACTCCTTTGACCCTGAGAGTATGGAATCTAGGTACTCCAGATAACGTAGCAATAACTCCCTCTAGTGTATCACCTTGGAGTGACTCTTCCTTTGCTGCTCGTAATTCTTCTGTTGTCTCCTGCTCATAGTCCTCCTTGTCACTGTCTGAATATACCTCGATGTAGTGAGCCTTGACCCTTCCTGTGCACCTGTGTCCTGGAACCCATGGTTCTCGACAAGTAAAACATAATTTCTTACGCCTCAAGTCTTTCCTAATGTCCTTGTCTAACCATGTTTTCTTTGGAAAATCCTGCTGGAAAGGTTTCTTGTCCTTGTCCCTAACTGGAAAGTTGGTTTTGAGAGGGAACCTGTTCTTCGGGACTAAGTCTTGGAGACCTCTGGCTTGGCTAATGGCATCCTGTAGAGTGGGGGGTTTATAGGCTTTCACCCATCCCCGTAGTGGCTCTGTTAGGGCCTTAGTAAACAACATCGTCAACCTGCTCTCTGATACATTCGTCACCATGATTGCTAATGTTTGGAATTCTGAGATGAAGGCCTCAGCGCTACTTGTTTGTTTGAGTTGAGCCAACGCTCTGAAATGTATCTTTGGATCCTTTCTGTCGAACCGTTCCATGAGTTTCTGAGTGAACTCGCTATAGGAATGGATGGTGTTGTGACCCAATGTCACTAATCCGTGGTACCACCACTCATGAGCCTCTCCATCTAGGTGGAGTGTAGCCAATTTAATGGCATCTGTCTTTGTCATGGGATTGAGTTGGAAATAGGTATCCAACTTTTGTACCCATATCCTCGCTGAACCTCCGTGAGTCCCATCAAAGTTTGGGATGGTCAACCTACCCAAGGTTTTTTGCAACTCATAGTTATGATTGAATCCTTTGTTGAAATTCCTGGGCCTGTTCCTACTCTTAATGTTGCAAAAATTCGAAAAAGACATGGCTGCATGAAACTCATCTCCCAAGTCCTCGAATTCCTGCAAATAAGCCCCAAAGGGTTCGCTAGGTTCTACTTGCATGACTGGACCTCCTACTGCATCTCTGCGAAGAAGTGAGGCATAGTAGGCCTATTGGAAGGTCTGCTATATATGTGAGGTGTATTCTGTATATTGGTGTATGCAACCTTCCCACTGCTGCTTGTAGACCCTCTATCTACCGGTGACGGAGGTGTACTGTTGTTACCTAGTTCTGGTTTCGCTGATAATCTGTTGATTGCATTGAGTACATCCTTCTTCCCTTTGGCTAAGTCTTGCAATGCAGATACTAAGTTGCGAAACTCCATCCTGTCCTCATCTTCTCCCGTTCCTTTTCCCCTGTCAGAGTGTATACCTGTTGGGTCCATGTCTGAGTTGGTATCTTCTAGTTGGATATTCTCAAAGTCATCCATGTACCTACTCCTTCTTTTCTTATAAGTTACAAAAGTATCTTCTTCCATATTCATTTACTTTTCATTTCTTAAGCCCACAGCTGGCCAAGAAAATAGCTTTGATACCATTGTAATATCCCAAATACTGAGATTTTCTAATTCTAAGCAAAATTACTGAAATAGTCGGGCATGCAAACTGCCATGCAAAATTGCTCTATATTATAGCTAACTTTAGGGTTAGGGTTTGCAGGATAGAATGTAACACTTACCAATGCCATTGATAAGTCGGCTGAAATGCTCCTGAGAGAGTATGCATGCATCAAGAGCCGATCTGGTGATGAACTGGTGCTTTATGCCTCCTGTGATACCCCAGCAACACGAACCCAAAATCAACTAAGGGTGATGTTTTCAGTGAAGGAGGTGTCTGTTGAAGCTGAGAATTTGCAGGAGTGGTAGTCTTCCTGTGCCGGAGAGGATACCTGACACATGCAGAAGTTTTGAAATCTCTAAGCAGGCTAGCGAATTGATCTGGAGGTTTAGCTGCTCACGCCCCCCTGATCCCCAAATTGCTGAGAATTGCTCCGGATGAGCAAGACAGGATCTGATATTACTGGGTGCTGGAGGATGATACTGATGATGAGAATGGTGCCAGTATTTTGAAGATAAACTGAGATTTGAGGACCCAAAGAATGATTTGGGGTTTTCCAGCACACGTGTCCCTGCAAACAATCTCTAATGGATACTGGATAACTGCAACTGGATGAATAAGTTGAAGAGCAAATGGTGAACCTGGATGGATTACCCTGGATGAGATTAGGGCAAATATCTCACTGCCGAAACCCTATTAGTTGAAGACGCCGTCTTCAACCCCAACTGCTATGGCCACACGCTGTGCTGCTACTCAAGAGCTCCAAAATCAATAATAATAAATGTATCTCTTTAGGCTCCCTCATCCTTCTTAAATAGATCCTTATGCGCTTTTAGGGTTCGCATGTCACTTTTAGGGTTTGTGCATTTACTTTTGCATGCATGCGATTCTAATTTGCTGTTGACTTTTTAAGCCTAAAGAGAAAAGGCTTCTTTTAGCCTACTGCTGACTTTAGTACTGAATGTGTGTCCTGAGTTGTTCTAAGTACCAAATGTCCTCAGTCAATCCCCTCTTATGCAGTACCCGCTCGAACCTATGGGGATTAAGTAGGTTAGCGGGTGTTTTGTTGCCTAATCGGACGAGAACATTACATTTTGGTGTTGTTGTCGGGGATAAATTTCTTTATTCTCGGACTACGACTTTTGTTTTCTTCTTTTTTGTTTTTTTTCTTAGTTTTGATGAATGCTTAGAGTAGATCTTTAGATTTCATCTGGCGACTCCACAGACTTTTTTTAGTTTTTATTTTTACAAAGAAAAGTAAAAAATAATTTTTGTGAAAGATTTATAAATTCATATTTTTCTTTTCACACGCTGACTCCATTGAAGGGATAAAACCCTGCTTTCTCATAATTTTGTTAAGATTGATTGTGTGTAGATGAGCTCATACAAAAGTAAAATTAGTTGACAGCTTCACCTATTCAACACAAGTTACATTCTATGGTTATTCTTGATATATGCTTTAGTTAGCTGAATATGGATGATGAAGAAGCTGGTGCTCAGATTTCCAAATTACTTCTTCCCATTGACTTCTCAAACATCCCAAGTTTTCCCAACTCTCATTATGGTGAGAAGCCAAGTCACCTTCCAATCTTTCACGGTCATGGAAATGCTGATTCAGCCATATTACACATCATGGCTTTTCTTAAAGTTTTGGCTGACTTTGACATTGTTCATGAGGATATTATGATATTGATGTTTGCAAGTTCTCTGAATGGGGATGCTTATTACTGGTTTTTTAAGGATATTCTTGATAGATGTATTACCTCCCTCACAAGCTTCTTTAGGATTTTTCTAATACAGTGGTATTTTGATGGGACAAATATGGAAAAATTCCTAAGAAACACCTTTGCTTCCTTCCTGATGAAAAGCTTTATCTTGAAGCCTCCAAGCAACATGAACATTTGATGAGGAGTGAAGAACCCACATTTTCCACCCTTGAGCAACTCTTCCTAAAAGAAGAGCCCCTCCACGAGGATCCCATTGAAGAAACATGTGAAGAGCCCTTGATTGAAGATATTGTCGAAGACTATCATGTTTCCATGGAAGTTTCAGAGTGTCCTTAGGATTCTCTTAGTGAAGAAGATGATCACATTTGTACCATAGATCTACCTGAAGAAGAAACCATTGCAGAAGCGTATAGTGAAACTTATGATGAAATTTGTCATGAGCACAATGATGATAGTTTGGAAGGTTTATTACCTTGTGACCTTTTTTTTCTTTCTGAAGAAGATGACTATGATCATGAGGAGGGATATAGCCAGGGATGTGATTTAATTGATAAAACCTCCCCCTTCATTTACAAAGATGGACATGATGTCTATTGGATGGATTTAGAGAGGCCCATCTTTGATATCTCCAGAGAGGTGAGTGTGGATCTTGAGACCTAGGAAAACCTTAGTATGGAAGAGGAGCATGTAGAATTTTCACATGATCATTCAGAGTCATATCATGCAGAGCCGCACAAAGCTATCAGTAACGAATACATTGAGAAGCAGTGTTGTGAAAAGTCAGATGTGATGTAGTCAGTGGACTATTAGGCTCAACCATCATCTTCACACCTAGAGGTTGCTTATGATTTGGAGCAGCTTGGGCCTTATACAATGAGTTATCATTTGATAAGCCTTGATGATCAGTATGATGGAGTAGTCGACTTGCTTCATCATCCCGATTTGTATATCAGTCCTATCTAGTCATGGATAGAAGAAGCCTGCGTGAGCACCTATTAGTTTGGGAAGAAGTTTGACGACATTATTCATACCTATGATTTCCCATCTAGCCCGCCTACTCTGGATCACCACGCAGGTTTGCATTTTCTGAATATAATATTCTTGTTTTGGCTGGTAACTAAAGACAAGGAAAAACTTTTTTACATTAATAAAATGCTTAGGTGGCTACATTGGATTTTTTATTACACCTAACTCTTTTATATCATGCTTAGAGTAGGAAAATAAGCTCTTTAAAAGAGAGCATTTACTTTCTGCATTTTCATTATGTACTTAGTTATAATAAAAATTTTCTTTCATTACTTAGCGACATTTGTTTTGTTTGAATAAAACAACTTATTGGTTCATTTGGATTTGATATAGAGTTGGTGCTACTAAGGTTTTCTTGTCAAGTTGAGATGTTTTTACAGGTTATATAAACCAGAGACTCTGGTGTTCTCGTATCCTCTCCTTGCCCTATGACCAGATCAAACACATGTCCCGCAGTTGGAGCCAGATGTTACCACCTAACGTGTACTTGGTGGTTTTTTCAAGCGAGCTGACGAAGTAGAACAAGTACACTTGTTCATGATCAGAGTTTAGAAGTTCGCCAGCCTTTTTTTGGGAGTATCTTCGAAATTTTTTGTAACACATGTTCATACCCTCTTGGGGAAATTGTAAAATAAGTCCTAGCATTTAATTTTTTATAAATTGCTCGGCTTCCTAGACTTAAGCATCTAGTCGACTAGCCCAGAGTGTTTTTTCCCTTGGTTATTATGTTGTCGAACAAACGACTAATAATTTTCTGAATTTTTCACTCACACCTCCAAAGTTGGGGTGGTCCTCTTGGTGTTTCAGTCTTAGGAGGTTATTAGAGCCTTCATGTCGGTGTTTTTTAACATGCTAAGCATTGAAATTGAGTCGTATGGACATGTGCTAGGTCCCATTAGAGTTTCGTCTGATTCCGAGAAAAAGAAATTTTTTCCGTTAACTTAGGCTATTTTTTAATAGTTTAATTGAGAAAATTATGGATGTAATAAAAGTGTGGTTAGCGATCGGATTTTGCCATGGGGGTGCTCGTTTTCTAACTCAGAGCACTCGTTTAACCCAAAAACCCACTTTTCCCAAGTTTCAAGTGATATATTTATCACTTAAGTAACAAATCTCCAAACAATCAAATTTATTAATTAAAAAATCTCCAAAAAATCAAATTTATTAATTAAAAAATCAAAATAATTAATAAATAGAGAATATTCCCAATTTCCTAAATCAGTGGAAAATGCTTCGATTTGCCTAAAATCAGTTTCTATCGGCTTCCCTGATTTAAGGCAAGACATCTCCTTAATTAAAGCGTCAGATTCGGTGTTGATTGAGGCTACTACGAGTTTTCCAGATTAAGGGGATGTTTTTCTCCTTAGAAGGGGGCATAATTGCTCATGTGGCACTCATTTGGCATGTTTTGGAGATCCCAAAGAGGGATTGTTCCTACCTCTTGAGAGGTGACACATTTTTTTTGAGTGTAACTCCCTCTAACTCGCCCAAATCAAGGGATCAACTCACTCTCAATCTCAAATTCTCCCTCCGTCTTCTTTAGTTGGCAGAGGCGCCCTATGGGCCTCTCCGGCTATAAATAAAGCCTCTGCCTCTCACAAACTAGTTGGGTTTGGACTAAGAGAGCGCATGCAATTGTAATCTGTATGCTATTGCTATTTTGGTTGGAATAAAAGAAAGCTTTGGAGGTGTTGTCCGCTAAATACACATCGTCAACAGAAATATTTTGGGCTGTTGTTTCCCTAAGCAGGAAAGGTGTGGCCTTGGGGGCAAGCAAAGACCCAGGTGCTGTCACTCGATCCTAGCTCCTCCATTTAGGCTAACTCTTAACGAAGCCAAGTGGGGTAGCCCCTAAAAAGGTTTTCTAAGGCTTTTTGTTTTAAAGTGTTCTTAGATGTAAGATGAGAATTATTGTTGTTTAAGAGTTTTGATATACACAAAAAAGACCAATTACACAATCCACGTTGCTATTTGCAAAACATGATAAGAATAATTAAAGCATCCATGCATGAAATAACTTAAACAAATGGACAAATGGTCCAAACAAGATGATGCAAGAATAAACAGACCAGTGCCTGAAATGGAGTGAGGATGCTGAAAATGTGAGTTTATGATGTTTGTGAGATCGTTTTGCAAATGCACTTGGTCAAATTTTAGTGTACGTTTTATGAATGATCTTGTTGATTAGGCGAGGAGAATTACTGAAAATATTCTAAGTGGCTTCGTTCGAAGACATGTTGGACAATCCGGTTTGCAGTTAGGCGTTCGATAACTTTCCAACTATTGCGAAACAAGGAGAGCTACCCAACGTCCACAATAAATATTTTCCCACTTAGAATATTGCGCTCAATGCGAGGTGGTAAATTTTATTAAGTGTGAAATTGGAATGAAATATGTGAATTAATATCTACAGTGCTTCTTGGTATCTCGAACGGGTAGAGCATACACACTGTAAAATAGTAAATTCCAATTTTAGGGGATGATGAGTTGCAAATTTTATTAACAAACCAAGCTCTCTGACAGAGAGTGCTCTTGATCCACCTTATGGTGAGATTCAAGAGTCTTATCTAATCTATGATGCGAATGCAATGCAAGTGCTCTCCGATAGAGAGTGCTCTTGACTTGTCTTATGACAGGTTCAAGAGTCTTTAGGTTCTTTTTAAGATAATTAATCAAAGAGCAAGAAACATGATGAAGTAAATGCTATGCATGTAATGAAATTGAATCTAGCAACTAGTAGGAAATAAAACTAAGTCTAAAAGAGAGCTAAACTAAGCAATGAAAAGACAAGACACCCTTCCCCCAAATAGGGGAAGTAGAAAAAAGTGTGGGAGGCTTAACCCTACTAGTCCTTTTTTATTAATAATTACAACAAGAGGGATTTTAACCCTTGTAGAGAAAGGAAGAAAGAAAACTAAATAAATAAGCGTAAAAGGATGCAAGCTATGCTTGATGTCTCCTTTCTTGGGTTTTTGCAATTTCTATAATCTTTGAGTCCTTCCTGGTGTGGAAATTGAACCCAGTGATAGATTAATTTTACTCACAACAATTATCAATTGAACATGCAAAATCACTCACAAAAGAGACTGAATAATGAGCTGAACACTAAACTGTATTGAATAAGTGTACAATAGCCAACCCTGTAACATAATAGGTTGCTTCATTAAATAATTACATAAGGGATTCGAATGCATGAGGAGCAATTTGAATCTAGCATAAAGCAGGCTTACTAAAATTAAGCAAATCCTCCATAGGTGCAAAAAGCTGATCCCAAATCAGTCATGGAGCTCACGAATTGGCAAAAGCGCTTGGGCAAGCTAAAGAGTGATGGAATGACAACTCATACATGCTTTTACAAGGAGAAAAGAGTGGAGGATGAAGAGGACAAAAAACTAGTTCACCTCACCTAGTCAAACTTTCCCTATTGCCTTAAAGCACTGAAAAAGCAGGCAATAAAGCAGAAAAAGCAGAAGGGCGCCTAGGAGACCAAGAATAAAGCAGAATTGATTCCTTGAGGTTTCTCAAGCGCTACATGGGTCAAATTAGGCAAGTTGGACCACTATGGATAGGTAATTGACAACTTGCATAAGGTGGGACACATGAACTAGGCAAATAAGACAAAAATAATTAAATTAATGTCTAAGGTAGCTAACTATGGGTTGATTATTCTAACACCCCTCCTTAAGCCTGACTTATGAGTAATCTATCAGAAAATTATAGGGCCTAGCAACAAGGCTTAGTCACCCTTTACATACTGCATGTCCATTTAAACAAGGAAAGAGGCAAAAACCACATGGGAAAATCCTCCCTTAAACATGGACTGTAAAACAAAATTTGGAAATCTTGTCTTCACTCATGCTTCACAGCATGATCATCAATCCCTAGCAGTGATTTGAGATTGCTGAAGGTCTTCTCACAAAATGCTTTGGTGAAGATATCAGCTACTTGTTCTGAAGATGAACAGAAGAGTAGGTGAATGGTGCCATCATGCACAAGCTCTTTGATGTAGTGCATATGGATCTCAATGTGTTTGGTTCTCTGCTTCTGAACTAGATTTTTGCAGATTCGAATGGTACTCTGGTTATCACAGTAGATGGTAGTTGAGTACTCTGATTCGAAGCCACACTCTCTAAGTAAACCCTGCAACCATAAACATTGAGTTGCTGCATTAACAACTCCTCTGTACTCTGCTTCTGTAGATGAGAGTGCAATGGCACTCTGTTTCTTGCTTGACCAGCTGATTGGCCCTTCTGCAAGCATGAACACATATCCTGATGTGGACTTTCTGTCTGTGCTATCACCTGCCCAATCACTGTCAGCAAATCCAATCAAATCAAGATCAGATTTTGCTTTATAGAAGATCCCATGTGTCCTTGTTCCCTGAACAAAGTTAAGGATCCTTTTGGCTGCTTTCCAATGGATCTCATGAGGCTGATCCATGTATTTAGAAGCCACACTTACTGCATAAGAAAGATCAGGTCTAGTATGTGTAAGATACAACAAACATCCATCAATTGCCTATACAGTGTATTGTTTACCATAGGTGAAGAATCAACTTCTTCCAGCTTCACTCCTGAAAGGAAAGGAGTCTTGCTTGGTTTGCAGTCCTT
>LPNX011064238.1:0-18009 GCA_001517045.1 Pseudotsuga menziesii
TGAATCTTGTTCAAGATTCACCTGGTTAACTAACCAAGATTGCTCCTGCAGGGACTGCTTGGGTCCCAGGCCAAGAATCTGCCTGGTCCCAGACCAGGAAGTCTTTGTCTCAACCTGCAAGATCTTCTTGGACATTGTGTCCAGGAAACTGTTTGGTCCCAGACTAGAATACCCTAGTGACATATAGGGGCCCTAACCATATGTTAGGGACTTTTCCATGGAATCAACCTGCTTGGTCCCAGACTAATAACCCCGGGAGACTATTGGGGGCCCTAGGGTATCTTCTAGGGTCCCACTCTTCCCTAATTAACCGACTAGGGTACCATCCTCCTTGAGAATGGGTCTCCCAGTTGCGCTATCTTTAACAATATGATCATACCAAAACAAACTTATTCGTCGTCACATATATAGAGAACCAAGGGGATCCCTTATCCGATACACAACTATTGCAAGATATTATTCTAATAAAAATAGAACATATATGATTTTATAATGTAACCAATAACAATAATGAACTATAAAAAATCTAAGGTTTTACTATCAAAAAAATTCAGCATGCTCTATATGAAAACATAAATAAAACAAATAAAAGTATATGAAAAAATAAATTGAAAAATTCAGCAACCTCTATATGAAAAAATAAATAAAACAAATAAAAGTATATGTAAAAATAAATAGAACTAAATATATCAATTTTTAATTATTTCAACACATAAACACGTGCTCTGCCTAACCTCATTACATGTTTTATTACGGAACTTTTTTTTCTTCCAAAGAACAACTATATACTCTTTATTGATAAAGTATATGAAGCATGACGACAAGGTCAGCTGTATAAGTAATATAGATCAATAAAATGAAAAAATACATCAAGAAAAATTCAGCATTCTCTATATGAAAAAATAAATAAAACAAATAAAAGTATATGGAAAAATAAATAGAACTAAACATATTGATTTTTAATTATTTCAACAAATAAACACATTCTTTGCCTAACCTCAATACATGTGTTATTGCAGATTTTTTTTCTCCCAAAGAATAGCTATATACTTTTTTTTCTCCCAAATAACAAATATATACTCTTTATTGATAAATTATATTAAGCATGACGACAAGGTCAGCTGTATAAGTAATATACATCAATAGAGAAACAAGAATTATCAAAACATATACAACAATATCAAAATAGATGCAGTACATGTGTTGTTGCAGGAATTTTTTCTCCCAAAGAACAACTATATACTTTTTTTCTCCTAAATAACAATTATATATTCTTTATTGATAAAGTATATGAAGCATGACGACAAGGTCAGCTGTATAAGTAATATACATCAATCGAAAGACACGGCATTATCAAAACATATACAACAATATCAAAACAGATGCAGTATCAAAACATATCAGTTGTATAAGAAATATACAGTAGTATCAAAACATATACATTACAACCAACACGTCTATAAGCAAAAACCACACGCAAAAAAAAATCCACAGTTAATATCCAAGTCAAACAGGCCAAACATATATAGTTGCAACCAAGGTCTATTTGAGTCCAACACAACACCAATATATACATAGGAACTGAAGGTATCATGGCTGTAAAAACGCAGCATAAAAATTTCATGTCTTATGAGAATTTGTGACTGTCCAAAAAGACAAAATGATAAGAAATATAAAAATATAAAATATTACCACTTCCATAGAATTTGTGGTGTTTTCTCCACCATGTGTGTATCGAACTTAAAACCTGCAACTACCAGCATGCTCAAACCAAAGCCCTATCCTATAGAGGGTACCACTGGGGGAACCAGTTAGGAGTTACAATATTGTTATAAACAGTGTATCATCATCATCTCACTCATCCTAGTGGAAGAGGTCGTCACAACTTCATTTTTGTCCAAGTTTCATAAACTGCATTCCAATCAACCTCATGCAACTCTTTAGGTGCTTATAGAGATAAAAACATTAAAGTGTCTAAGGTTTCTAAAAAAAGTCTTGATCTATCATCATTTTTTATACGATTCAACTTAGAGAATCCTCTTTCACAACTAGCAGTGCTTGCTGGAAGAATCAAAACAACTTGCCACAATTTCATCAAATTTGGGAAAGACTCACCCCACTCTGGTTCACCTCTGCATTGCTCCCATGCCCCAAACATGTTTTTATTTGGATATGCTCGATGTAAAGTGACAACAAAACTTTCCATTTCACCTTCACATTTTTTAGTATCGATTATAGGTGAGTTTCCAGTATCAATTTTTTCGAATAGACGTAACAACCATCGTCTTGTTTCAGAATCTCTTTCATTCTCTTCTTCAAAGTAACAATGGGGACTAAAAAGTTTTGCTGCATTAAATACCAGCAAATCTGTAAACCTATCATTGAGATAGTCAACCAACTTTTGGATAAATGCTTTTCCTAAGTCAACGCAATCTTCCATAGTACCAAACCCATGCGAATTTGGTAAAGGTTCAAATCTTAACGAATGGACATGTGAAACACCTGTATTAGCAATAAAATCCAAATTTCCATTTTCTGATTTTTTTAAGAAATTTGAAACATGTTGAGAACCAGCCCCAAATATGTTTCGCAAGAATCTTCTTCGAAGAAGATCAATGAGGACATCTAATTGCATGCCAATGGATATTATATTGATGTGTTCCTCTTGAAATCGTTGACTCAACTTATTTAGTTCAGTTAAAACATCAGCAAGCAAATGGATGCAAAATTGAACTTGGAATATTGTTGCCATTTCATACATCTTTCTATCATCATGTTTCCATTCTTGTAACAATGCTGGCATGATTTTAACAAGCCTGCTCATAACCTGCCCCCTAGAAAGCCATCGTATTTGATGAATTTGAAGTACTTGCAACCTGTCAATTTGAAATAGGTCCAACAAACTCTTAAATTCTCCATGCCTCTTTGCAGATTTTCCTAGCCATGAATATATTTTATTTGCTAGTTTATCAATATAACTAAATTCAGGAAAATAATTTGAAGCATCTGTTATAGCTAAGGCCTCACGATGTGCTACACAGTGAATGCATAACAAATGAGGCATATAGAGAAGTAACTTGGCTACCAAACCTTCATGGATTCCTCTCATTGATGAAGCTCCATCTGACGCAAAACCCACCATTTTGTGTTTTGATAACTTCATCTCAGATAATAACCCCGATAATGCTTCATACATGGATTGTGCAGTGCTTTTTTTTATTTTCAGAAGTTGAATAAATTTTGTCATGCGTGAACCCCTCCCTCCATCCATTAGATATGTAATATATACAATCAAGTGTTGCTCCATTGTTTTATCTATGCTTTCATCAACTAGAATGGAATAAAAAGGACTTGAACAAATTTCTTCCTTTAACTTTTCCCAGTAAACCTCTTTTGCTGCAGTTAAAAACTCTTTACGAGATGTGATATTAACATATGAAGAATATTCATTAGTTAATGGCATATTAGGAGTTTCCTTATACCTGTGCAAGTCACACAAGTCTTTGTACAATTCTAACGGTAAATCCCTTACAGCGACAAAATACATAGTTTCCATAGCGCTAATTATTCTGGATTTTTCAACATCCAACATAAGTTCAATGTGCTTTTGGATGGGCAAGCATGGTTGTCTCGATTCATATTCCAATACTTGAATCGAGCGTTTATGAGCCTCAGATGATGCATGGACATTTAATCCACTTAATTGGATTGTACTACTACCTTCCCTTGCAAATGGTGTATCTCCTTTGAATTTAACACACCATAAACACTTAATATGCTCATCACCATTTGTGCCTATTATTGGATAAGCCCATTTGTGCAATAACTTCCATGCAGGTTTGAATGATCTTTTGGTACCTACTCATTTACCTTTCTTTTCTAGAGGACCTTCCTCTTCAATATTCTCTTCATTTTCAAAATCAACATCTTCTTCAACATGTACATCATGACGACTCAAGTTAAATACATTATCAAGCGTTGTTTGTCTCCCATGTTTTTTAGGTCGACCAATTCTAGACATTGCTTCTCAATAAATTACATCACAGAAAAATTCATTCATGATCCTCATAGAAGCCCATCAAAAATGCAGTTGATAAATAGAAGTCTGTGAATATCTACAATTTCTCTATAAGCCTATAACCTGAAACCATTTTAAAAAACAATACCAAAATAAATATTAAACATATTTTTATTTTTGCATAACTAAACACTAAAAAAAGACATACATGTAAGGAAAAATATTATAAAAACAATTCCTACAAGCAAAAAATATTATGACCTTTGGATATGGACTATTCGCATAACTGAACCCATCACAAACCAGTAAACAACATTGAATAATCAATAGGAACAACCAAATATAGTTAGCTATTAAACAAAGCCTAAAATAGATTAATTGTATATCCATTATTCATACCAAATTGGTAGAGTTAATATAAGCACAAAACAAATACTATTAATAAAAAAATTGATATGAAAAAAACAAAAACAAATTTCTTACCTATTTCTTTACCCACTCTTTAACTGAAGGTTATTTAAATCTTAATCAAGATTCATTTATTAAGCATAAAAAGACAAGAGGACAGTGAAATGAATCCCACTGAATCAAAGGAACCTTATACATCTTCAGTCATTACAGTTATGCCACTAGGGACAGCACAAAATTTTCAGGTAATATTCTCCTATCCAAACATACATATGTCACAAAAAAAAATACAAAATAGATACCTGCAAAAATACAAAGGTACCCAAAGCACCTGGGAATCACTACAATAAAATCCATCTCATAAGAGAGCTGTCTGAATCAGTCATCTATGTCCCTAGAGAAAATAACAGGAGCCCAGAAATCTGATCCAAGCAAGGAGAGTGACTCTTGTATCCTGTAGTAGCTTGCTCAACAAAACCTGATAGTAGCTCAATGAATCATGAGAGATAAATTGTAATAGAATGAGCATATTCTAAAAAAGTTGTGATGAGTCAACCCCAATAATCTCATTCCAAAATGATTCAGTAAGTAAGAGATGGCCCGGAGCCAAGTGCAATCCTTCCTTGGATAAGATGTCTTCCCTCCTATTATGTTCCCTATAGACATGACTGAAATCCACCCATGTAAAAGAGGACATGAGAATTCTGGTGTTGAAGCACCAAGCCTCAAGATTCACCATGTCCAGGGTAGATTCCTTTTTTTCCCAGTTTATAATCACAGAGGAGTCGCCAAAGATATGTAGGTAAGGTAACACAATATCCTTGGCGACCCTAATGATGCCCAGAGTGCTAAGAGTTCTTCTCTAGTATTTGTGCAGCTGCCACATCCGAGTTTGAAAGAAAGAAGGTTTTGTTGATTCAGCCAAAGATAGAAATCCGCTCCACCCATGTTATTTGCAGCAACACTATCAAAACAGATCATAGGATACACAGAAGTAGGAGACTTCCCAATGTTCCTAATTCTATGCCTATGCTTCTGAAGAGGCTTAAAGGTCTTTACCTCTTCAAAAATAATATGTAACAGGCTAGTCAAAATGGGTTCCTAATCGTAAAATGGGATCCCTGGTTTTGAGTTGTAAACATTTTATTTGTTTTATTTTGGAAACCCACAATTTACAAGGAACTAACATTTCATAGACTGTACACCGCTGCCCTTTTTAAATCACGACTCACGACTCACATCATACATGGTATTCGATTGTAATGTTGCCTTGACTGAAGGTAGGTAACTTATTCATGACTGGTTGATTCCACTGATGCACCTCTACCCTAAATTGCGACAGGTCGAGCCTCAATGGAGGCATTTGGGGAGGTTTGTTCATTGTATATGCAGCTAGGCCAACGAACCCTGTCCTTATAGATAGAGTTGGACATTGATCACAACTAGGAAAACCAACAATGTTGGGACTGGCGAATTAATATCATTTTAATTTAGGGCCAACATTAACCAGCTTGATGCTTGAGATTCAGCAGCTGGCATATTAAATCCTTCACCAGGCTGGTTAACTTAATGGATTATTTGGGGCCGGCCTTTACGTCTTCCATTTTGTGTAGTCTATTATTGATCGTGGGCCGCAAATCAATTTTACCACCTATTATAACATAACCGTACTTTGTAAGATCTCTGAATAATCTACTACCATCATTTCATGGATTCTGCTTTACTAGTAATTGATTGTATGGGTTTGAATTACTCGATTTTGAGTTTGAGATGTGAAGCTTTATATATTTTATTACACCTACATTCTCACCATGGCTTTGAAGGTCTCCTTTGGTTTATGGTTTATTAATGGCATTTCAAATTAACAATGAATATCTTGTGAGGTGTTTATTGATTGTTGTTTTTCTCTGCCATATCAATTACTAGGAAAGTACTATTTCCCTTCACATGACAGTTAATATATTGATACTGTCAATGGGGTTTTGGTTTGATGGTTACATAAGGGCGATGAGATTTTCCCAACAAAACTTCAGATCTCCAAACATGTTTTGCTTCTTCTTTGTTGCCATTGTGACACTATTCGAAAGCAATTGGGGCCAAGTGAAATTTCTTGGCAACTTGATGGAATATTATATCACAACCAGAGTATTAAATTGAAGAAAAGATTATTCATTGAATGTTGTAAGTACACCATGGCCAAGTGGAATTTCTTGGCAACTTGATGGAATATTATATCACAGCCAGAGTATTAAACTGAAGGATTATTCATCAAATGTTGTAAGTACATCACTGTAAAATTTCTCAATGGGAAAAAAGGCCCACTTAGTACATTGGGGTGAAAAGAGGCTGTTAAAAAACAAATTGGAAGAGCTTGATGCCTCATGAAAAGAAGCTATTCAAGCAAAACATATAACCCTGCTTTAAAACTAAAATATTTTATGGAAATGGTTCAAGCAAAACACCCTACTTTAAAACCAACATTATTTACTAGATTACATTCTTGACTTGATCATATTAATCCAAAACCTAACCTTTTGGAGTGATTTGACTCGTAAAACACTACATTATGATAAGCTTAGTATTGATAACATGCGCTTATTATACCAAGTATTGATAACATGCCCTTTATTATACCAAGCCTACTATCGGAAACATGCCCTTATTATACCCTTTCCTAGTATTGATTCATGTTTGACCTGCTATTAATTAGGTTGACTGTGTACTAGTTGTGCATTTTAAGTTAAGAATAGACACTTGGTAACTCCATTCATTGTTGTTGTTCTCAATAATCGTAGCACTAGTAACTCCTGTCTGTGATAGCCATGGCTCACTTACAGAAATATTTGCTAATTATTATGCTCTCCCAGCTCATTTGTACATCTTTAGTTCAACCTGCATATGATCGCAGTCATTATTCGAATAATATTAATGGCAGAGGAGTGAAGGCCGTGTACTGGCCATCCTACACAGTCTCTTTCACGCCTCCATCCTCCATTAACGCATCCCTCTTCACATACACCTTCTATTCTTTTGCAGACTTAAATGACCAGACAATCCAGGTGGAATTGCCTGCCACTGACAAACCCGCAGAATTCACCCCAAATTTTTAACCCAATGATTTTATGCAGTGGACCTATCTTAAATTTGCGAAAACCTAGCTTCCACGTTGGAAGTTATTGAGTGAAATGTTTGGGGTGTTGTTGCTGAGCCAGCAGTAAACTGCTACATGCTTAAGCCCAAAGCATTGAATTGCTGGCTTGTTGATATTCATGAACTACTTTCATGCAAGTTGCAACATACAACATATTGACCGCTTTCATCTTATAATACCTCAAATCAGAAAATCAGAATTGGAATGAACAAATTGAACAATAGCAAGGACAACACATCTTCTGCTATTAAGATGCCCTGAATTAAAAAACCCTCACATAACCCAAAACTTTGAAAAAATATTAAACTAACATCTTATAATACCTAAAATCAGAAAACCAGAATTGGAATAAAGGAAAACCCTCACATAACCCAAAACTTTGAAAAAACCTTAAACTAACATCTCATAATAACTCAAATCAGAATTGAAATAAACGAATTAAACAATAGAGAAGACAACACCTTTGATTATTCTACCATTAAGAGGTGTCCATCTTAATCAAAATATTCATGTCCATCTACAAAAGAAACCTAGTTGATCAAGCATCCATGTAACTATCTATGAATCCATCGATAAGGCCTTTATAATAACATGGCTTCCAAAATATGATGCCACATACTTAACCATCCAAAATTTACTTTTTTTTTTATCTAAATCTTTGGTCGCTTCCAACACCTTTGTGCAAGGTGGATTGTTTTCCCACATATATTCAATGGCTAAATTTTAACACATTGTAATTCACGATGTCCAACTTGGTGACAATGTTGGCACTATTTAGGTACACCATCCAAATTATCATTATCAATTTCATTTCCATCATCATTTTCTTCATGTTACTCATCTTGATCATCAAGTTTAGGTACTTTCATATAACTTGTTATCAATAATATGCCTTTGTAAATCACCATCAAGAAATACAATACTCACAAATTTCACAAGTTTGGACTAATTAGGAATGTGAACAAAGTCAAACTCGGTCTTGTCATATCTTCCTAAAGTATTATAGAATTACCTTCATTTTCAAACTTATCCTTAGCTGCCTTAGTCTATTTATCCATGGTATTTTCTATCAGCTTAGTGTTTTCACCCTATTCATTATTTATCTCCATAATGCCTTCATCAAATTCATATGACTAATTCATAGCTAGATGGTCCGCAATATACTATTGTTCACTTTCCAAAAATGTTAATCGAAATAATGGATTACGTTGAAGAAGTATGGTTTTAGAATCTTGTCAAAAAAATGCAATTCATTATTTGTCAAGTTATTATGAGTTTTGAGAATATCAATATTTTTATGCATAACTTATAGACAATATTGGTCACATCATTGAGTGAATGTTTGCTTATTTGAATTGTTGTTCCAAGTGCAATTTTGATTAAAGTGTGCATAATATTGAACAAATCTTTGATGTTCACTCACATCCTGATTTAAAGAATTGATTTACATATCCAAAACAATGTGTCACAAATAAATACCTTTGATCCCCCTAGTCAATGTCGAGCCAGATCAAATGACTCTAATTACAAGCCACAAAAAACATTCAAAGACTTTACCAAAGAAATTTTGTAGATGACCGTATTATGCAATATGCGTCAAATTTGTGACCAAATTTTTCGTGAGGTTCAAATCGTGGCTTTCCTTTCCTTGCCTTCTTAGATTGATAATATTATTTCTTTTATTCTTGTATTTTTGTTTTTATAGAATAGTGTGCATGTTCTTGATTCATTATATGTCAGAGAGTTTCTCTCTAGAAAATTAAAGTACCACCATGCACCAATATCCACAAGGTCAAATTCCACCATGAACCAATAGACGAGGCACACAGACAAAGATTCTACGACCCCCTTATTAAATTTTTGGCGGATTTAGGACACAATATAAAAAAAATGTATTTTTTTAAGTATCTTCTGATAACATTCAAAGCACTTTAAAGTCCCAAAATCCAAACATGAAAACATTATTATAATTAAAATTACAAATTATTCTCAATATAATAACTTGCACAAAATAAACCCATTGTGACTTCCAAACCACATTACAACTCCCTACAATTTTGCAATGTTCAGAGATTAAATATCTATGAATTTTGGTTTAAATAACATCTAAAATTACAATGCCTTTTATATCATGAGGTAACTCTATAACCCCCTTCCAATCATGGATCACTAAGAATCTAGAAAATGGAGACCTTTAATATTTTAATTCACTCCGACCAATAAAAAAATATTATAATCCCTTATAACCTCTTAAATTAATGTTATAAATGTTATAAAGAACAAAAAATTATAACTCCATACAAATAATCATTTTGAATACAAAATTCCATTATATAGATTTATATATCAATTTCGAAAATATTTCATATATTTCTCAAATTTCAATCACAATACTCCCTATAGTTTAACCATAATACTTTTCCAAATTTAAAGAAAAGTATTTCGTATAACTCCATGATCTTAAAAGTACTTTGTTTTGTAACTCTCAAATTGAAAAACCACTAATTTCATCTAATCTTCCATTGTTTTACCAAAAAATTAGAATTATACCACTACACACAAAGGAAGAAGTAGTCGAATATAGAAAAATCAATATGTATTTAGAAATTAAATATATCTATAGTACAATATCCAATAACCACCTTTAATGCTCCACAAAACTAACCCAAGATAACAATAAGGTGGTTTAAGAATTAATGACTAGCCAAATTGCTAACCATGGAAAATAGGCGATGATGTCAGTTAAATCTATTTGGAGAACTTAATAGGAAAGTAAGATTATGAAAACTTAAAAATCATGGTTCTCGAATATTGTGGAGTTGAAACATATGGGCATGGAATAAGTAAAATGTTTTCCAATGAAATTCCAAAGAATATTTGTTTGAGGGGATTGTGATGTCACTTGAAATGAGGAAAAAATACTCATTAGGTAGGTTGTGCCTACCAAAATCCCCATATTTGAGAAGTAATTTCTTCATTGACCTTTGGATAAAATTGGGATTCTTTATGGTTTACATGATATGGTTGAGGGAAAATCTCTCCAACTTAGATATGCATCCTTGTGACTTTTTATGATTCTTTGGGCATAATTGGTGATGATCTTCTAATCATATGTATGCAAAATTAGAAATGGACCATATGGGTCACTAAGTGGATATGGGGTTGATCAATCTTACTCCTAAAATGAACAATATAGAAACACTATAAGAGGTTAGCCCCCAATTAGATTGCTTGATATATCATATAATGTCCTAGAGCTAAATTCCTATCCAACAACATTTAACCGTTGAAAGGATTGTTCAGCATGGACGAATGGGTTTGATTAAGGGTAAATTAATGCTAAACATGCTTATTAAACATGGAAAAACATTGAAACAGTAAGGGGACCATTGAAAAGGATTTCTTCTTAATGATTTGCTTTGATGAAGGTGCAACATGGTTGGAAGAATTTCCATCCTTAATATGATCTTTTGGTCAAGGTTTGGAAGTTTTTTTACTCAAGTAGTGGGTAGTATCGAGTATTTTCTCAAATGCATCAACCAGAGTTTATATTCATGGTCATTTTTCATAGGTGATTCCACTCCAAATATCCATCAAGAAATGATTGAAGCTTTAGCACCTTGATTACATGACAATTCTATTTCCACATATGCATTTGGTTATCTTCTTGAAGCTACTAAAATGTAAGCAAAGGTTCAAGGCATTCTTCCTTCAAATGATGTATAATTACATAATTTTCCTTTTTTTTATCAATCTAATCTTAGCCCCAATCCCACTCAAAGCTCTATCGAAGGAAAAATGAAATATACATAGACATCTACGCTAAAGCATTCGATAATGGGTGACTAAGGAGAAGACACAGTTTGTTGATTAGGAAACTTTCCAAATTGATTTTTTTTAAGTAGAAGAATATTGCACAAGGTCAATTTTTTAGATACTTGGATATTGTCTTTGGAATTGATACATCTCTAAAGGAGTTGTGGTATTAGGTCTTGAACAAGTTTGGGAGAATATTCTAAGATGGTTTCCCTTATACATACCACTTGCAAGAAGGATAACTATTGTATAATTTATTTGACAATCATTCATATGGAGAAGTAGACAATGACTAGAACTTTTCAATGGTTCTCATGTCACATTTATAGTTTTGCAAGGAAGGTTGGCCCAATTCTCAGTTTAATTGATATGTGACACTAGGGAGCAAATTTTTTTTAGTAATGGAATGGATTGTTAGGGTCATTAGTGCAATGGATATTAACATAATATTGTACAAGATTGCATTCAAAATGATACGCATCTAGCGGATATAAACATAAATTAGGAATTTGTAATATAGTTGGTAGTGGTGTTGCTTTCAAAAAAATTTGATTTGCAAAGATTGATAGTTAATGAGAAAAGAACTACACTTAAAGTTTGGATTTCCCCAAAAGAGAATGGGATCTCAAGATACAATCTATCTTAATTTTGGACCTTTTGTTCAGATAGCGAACAAAGTGGTTTAATCCTTTCATGAACAAGAGAGAATAACCTAGAAGTCTCTATGCATATGAGCAGAATTGTGCAACAAAGAAGCCACAATTGGTCACTATGGAAGTTTGAAAATCTTTTTCAAAAAGGCTACAATCCACTTACAAACACACATGGGTAAAGATTTGTAATATCAAACCTTACTCCATCCAATTTAAGATTAATTACTTGTAGATCAAGTTGAAAGGATTGAAAATGTTCAAATGGAAAAATATTATGGGAAAAAAATATAAAGAGCTCAATTCTGAGATATGGCCAAAACACCTAGTTTTAGAGCAACTTAACAAAAAGGGAGCCATGACGTTAAAACCATGTGTAAGACATGTTGTAATAACACAAAATCTTTCCCTTGTTGAATACCAAGGTATTTGGTTGGTTGGTTATTAATAACAACTCATCAACTTAAGATAAGTCCCACCACTCAAGTGTAACAAATGCTTGATATGCAATTTCCTATCAAGTATAAATAGTAAAACATGAGTTTAGATTGACTATTCCATTGTTTTTGTAGCCCCCTTCACTAGAAAAGGATCATTCTTGGGTACAATTGAAGAATTTCTTGGAATGCAATAAGATTTATATAAGCATATACCTTGCGAATGACAACGGTGCCATAACTAGTGGAGATGCCACCTCCTTTCCTCTAGGTTAAGTTACACCATTTAGATATTTTTCAAATCCTCATTTTCAGCCAAAATTGAGATGGTTAGAAAACATGTATTCCCTTGAGTTTAAGGCCAATATAGAGAATGTTGGCTCTACTTGCCTATATAAGGAGGGGTACTTTGAATAATAGAAAAATCACAAGGGGCAGCAGGGGGGAAGGGGTTCTCATCCCCCCAAATGGAAAAATGGAAACGACTTACTCTTAGGGTCTAGGATTTGAAACAAACAATGTAGTGAAAGAACCTCTGGAAAGGCCTCCTTCTAGCCAGAAACCAAGGTATCAATGAGTTGATAGTGCTCATATGTTCAATATTAATAATCCAATCTCTCTCTGACAACTCATTACTGTCTCAGATGAAGATCCGACATCTAATCAGGAAAATTCAAAGTCTATCTAACTCTTTTCGTAAAATTGGTTTCTTCCATGTCCTAAGGAAACTCAATGGTAAAGCGGATCATGCAGCAGATACAGCCCCTACCCTCGGCAAAGGACTCCTAGTGAAGAATGATTCTAGAACCTTTTTCCAAATCCCATAGGACCAGGGCTTATGGTCCTTGGGGCTCGCGACATGCTCCTCCCAAGTGGTGCACGGTACTGAGCTCCTCAACTAATGCTGCATCTACTAGGCTGAGGTGGGTGCGTGGGTTCACACATGCAAACTGCGCCCAAGTCTTAAAGGGAGAGTACGGCTCTGGGTCTCATCCAATCCAGTGACCAGTTTATGAATGCACCATGTCTCATCTCCTGTGCGTGAAGTCTATGGCGGATCGTCCGACAAATTTGGGAGCAATGATTGTGAAGGGTGGTAAGGTTATAATTCAGGGCTATCGCAAGATGGGTTCAATAGACTTAGAAAAGGGTTTCAATACCTTCTCCATGGTTTCCTTAACAAGTACAAGTAGAAGTTGACTTTATTAATAAGAGTGTGGTCTTCATGACTCAACCATATCCAAGCGTTCCATGACCCCAAGTTGTTGTAAGTCTTTTCCCTAGTCATTCACTTAGTTTTCCATATCATCAAAATTGTCCATCAAGCAACATGCAGAGGCTTCAAGGATTTTGAAGGGCATTAAGGTCTTCATCAAGTGGAACCTATCCAATTTGTGGGCTTCATGACCCCATCATTCAGCTTAAAAAATGTACAATACCAAAAAATGTGTTGTTATGAAGTATCTTTTGATAATGTTCAAAGCACTTTAAAATCCCAAACTCCAAACTGGAAAAAAGCCTTATAACTCAAAATACAAATTACTCTCAATATAATAACTTGCACAGAATAAACCCCTTGTGACTTCCAAACTACCTTATAACTCCCTACAATTTTGTAATGCTCATAAATGGGGTCAAGAATCTCATGACAGTGAAATTTAATTTATGAACAGAACATATTTCTAAATTTCATATTTTGCTATTAATTACTATTGACTGTTGGGCTGATTTAGAATTGTGTTAATCTAGGTGTGGTTGTCCAGGTTTTGGTAGCAAGTGGAAATTAATAGGGGGTACGTGCTTCCGCTTATAAGAGCCAAATAATATGTGGATGACCTCATGGTTGTGAAATATAATTTCTGCAGGAAAACATAATTATAAATTCATATTTTTATTTGATTACCAATGTTAATGATTGTTTGATGTTTAGGAATCATGATAGGTGAGATGATGAAAACATGCCCTTGAGGAAAATGTTGGCTATTGAACTAAAAATTTAAATAGAGTGACAAGTGTGGCTTGGCAATGGTTGATATATGCCTGATGAACCTAGTCGGCATACTAGCCCGACATTGGATTAATTGGATGTTGTGGTGCAGCTAGCATGTTGGCTTGAGATCTGTTTCGTATGTATTCACAGGTGATATGAGGCTCGCAAAAACTAGATACCTTATGATGCACACCTTTGAAAGCATGCAAAGGGGTGGTACACTCAAGACTTTGAGTACAATACTTGTGTGGGGTGGGGCAGGTCTTGTTGGTTCCATAGTTGTCTAAAATCAAAATCGGATGCTTGTGGAGCTAAAGAAGATGCTTATGCAAATAAGCATTCGATTTTTTTAGCATCTTCTTGTTGATTTTGTGTGATTATACATGCACGATGTTGCAGATTAAAATTGTTAATTTTAAATGAGATGCACAAAACTCCTTATGCAGGACACCTTGGTCACCAAAAGTTGATAACAACTCTCAAGAAGCAATTCTTTTGGCCCATACTAAAGGTAGATTTAGTTTATTATCTATTTAAATGCTTGGGTGTCAAGAGGTGAAGGTCGAACATCGACACCCAACAAGTTTGTTACAAATTTTTCCCATTCTTGAATGGAACTGGGAGGTAATATCCTTGGATCTCATCACAGGTTTGCCATTAACACATAATCAACATGATTCAATTATGGTTGTAGTAGAATAAGTTAAGCAAGTATGCTCTTTTTCTCCTATGAAATAAACTTATAAAGTTGTCAATATGGCATAGATATCCCGTGAAAGAAGTATTTTGACTTTGTGGAGTACATAAAATGGTAATTTCTGATCGGGATGTTAAGTTACATCGAACTCTTTAGAATCTTTCTTACAGGGTTAGAAACCAAGATGAGCTTCGGCACTAGTTATCACCCTCAAACATATGGACCAATAGAAGGAACAAGTAAATTCATCAAAGTCATGCTAAAATGTGGAACATGTATGCAATTCTAGATAGGAAAGAAACAATACTTTGGAACTGGGTCGTCACTCGGGTGATGGTGCAATGGAAGCACTCAGCCTAGAGGAGGTGACTTGGGAATTAGAAGAAGTTTTGTGAAAGAAGTACCCTATTTTATTTTTGAAAGCTATGAAAGAAGACTAAGAACAATGTGGATAGTGTTGCAATAAGGAGGTGAGGATGTAATATCCCCTAGCCAATAAGCATTTTCATGTAATATTTTAATTTATTATTTTTTTTGAAGATTGGTTGGTTCTGGAAACCGCCAATAGGTCCTTCAAGGACAGATGTAATCGAAACCTTTTATTTGAATGAAACAATGAATAATGGGGACAACCATGTTAAATGAGGGAAATATGTGTGTGAGAGTGGGGGGAGGTAGAAGGGTTAACCCCAAGAAGTACACTAGGTGTCGAAACACCATGATGGTGCAGGGCACGCCTTGGAAAAAGAGGAAACACAGTGGTTGATGGAGATTCCTTTGGGAATGGGTTGTAGCTCCAAAAAACCTAGAATCAAAACTATAAACACGGGAATATGCAAGGAGGAAAGGGCATCATGGAGCATGTAGGAAAGTAGAAACCCTTGCGGGTGAATACTCTGTGCTAGGAAATGGTTTCACATTAAGAAACTAGATCTGAGGTTGGTAAACTTTGCTCTCGGCACATATATTTAGTTCAGGGGTGATTGAGGATAGAGAACATATGTACCTAATCTATGGTTGGGTGGAACGTGGATGTTCCCTCATCAATCGACTCTCTTTGCAAATAGGTTCCATTACTGTGTTCATCTTTCTGCAAATCTATTAAGCTCAGGATATATCTACATGTGTATGAATGTGTGTTCCAATGCCCATAAAATGATAATACCAGTTCTTAGGATGGATGGATGTGTTGCTTAGGAAGTGGTGTGATTCCCCTACACTGGTTTAAGGGACTGTAACTTGCATTGATTTTATGGCTTGATAATGGTGTAACACTCATGCCATATATTTGTATGGCTCTGAATGGATGGCTTATGAAGTTTAATAATGGGGGAAAACATCTTGCTCTATTTTAAGTTAACTGTGATTGCATTTGATATATGGTTTACCAAGGGTCCTTTCTCTTTTTTAAGTTAACCATGATTGCATCTGACATAGGGTTTACCAAGGGTGAATACACTGCTATGTTTTAAGTTAGTAGTGACTGCATTTGATACGGGGTTTACCAAGGGTGAATGCCCTGCTCAATTTTAGTTAACTATGACTGCATTTGATATATGGGTTTCCAAGGGTGAATGCCCTGCTCTGTTTTAGTTAATGGTAACTACATTTGTTATATGGTCTACTAGTGGTATAATACCCATGCTGTGTCCTAAAGGACTTTGACTGGTCTTTATTCATATGGCCTTAGTGATAGTGTAATACTATTTCTGTAATGAGTTCTTGGATGCTTTATTGCTCTACTATTAATGACCAATGTAAGGGACCCCTTTGGAAAGTCTAAGAGCTGTTTGGGTTTAAACCCTCATAGTCCAGTGAAGCTCTGGTGTGATATTGTTAGTCCTTAGATGAATGGTAAAGTTGTGAAGGAAAGTGTGGCAGTGTAGTTTCTTATGAAACTGGCTACTAGACCCCACTATGACCTCCTAATCTTGAAATTTTTGTAAGTAAAGAAATTGGCCTAAGGCAGTGAAGCCATCGAAGGTTGATATCCCTTGGTTTTACCCAAGAAAACAAAGAGAAAACCAAGTATGAACCTTGGGCCAAAATTCCTACCGAAACGTAAAACTGGTGAAGAAATTAAGCACTTCCACGAGCCGCAATCCGCATTGCAGAAGTGGGTTTTGCGAAAGGAAAGATTGTAAGAAAACTTAAGGTTTTCACAATCTGCGATTCACATTGCGGAAGAAGAAAGTGGAAGGCAATTTCTAAAGAACCTAAGGGTTTTCGCAATGCACAATCTGCAATCCACATTGCGGAAAGTGGAAGGCGGTAATTAAAAATACGAAGAAGATATGTGTTTCCACAATCCACATTGTGGAATGTGAAAAGTGGAAGGAAAAAATGGTGAAAATGTTAAGGTTTCTGCAATCTGCAATCTGCATTGCAGAATGCAGAAAGTTGAAAGGATAAAATTGTGAAAACGTTAAGGTTTATGCAATCTGCAATCCGCATTACGGAATGTGGAAAGAGGAAATTAAAAAGGGTTGAATGTAAGGGTTTCCACAATCCACAATCCTCATTATGGAATGCGGAAAACAAAAAACAAAATTCATTAAAATGAATGGCGATTCTGCAATCCGCAATCTGCATTGTGGAAGCGGAAATACAGAAGGGTAAGATTATTAAGGAATTAAGTGATTTTCATAATCCGCAATGTGGAAGGGAGTTCTATTTATAGAAAGGTCAGTTGCGAAAGGCATGTTACAGAGGAGTTCTATCCTGCCTCTCCCTCTCCCACCCTGTCTCTCCCCCCTCACTCCACCTCCCTCTCTGTCTCTCTCACTCCCACCCCTTTTCTCTACCTCCC
Source organism: Pseudotsuga menziesii (assembly GCA_001517045.1). Taxonomy (NCBI): domain Eukaryota; kingdom Viridiplantae; phylum Streptophyta; class Pinopsida; order Pinales; family Pinaceae; genus Pseudotsuga; species Pseudotsuga menziesii. The sequence goes on from LPNX011064238.1 coordinate 17,977, forward strand.
CATCACTACCCCTCCTCCCCCTCTCTCCCCACA